>CALNHX010008018.1:0-66067 GCA_940337035.1 Agriotes lineatus
GGTGGGGTTGAAATCGCATTCCCAGGTGCTGTAATTCGAATCTCACCAAAGGTGTTTTTTGTAATTTGAAAATTGTAGTCACATTACCAAGTGTTTCTTCTTACTGTTTCAGTATTATTAGAAACGTTAAGATATTTTTATTTCTAGTTTTATTTAATTTTTAAAATTGTTTAGTTCAGAACGTTGTTTTATATGTTTCGGAGACAGCGGTGATAAAAGCAGCATATCGTCGCTGCATTGATGCCTTCGAGATGTGGTGTTGGTGAAGGATGCTGAGAATATTATGAACAGCTCAATGCACAAATGTAACTGTATTACATGCAATTAGACACTAACATCGTCTATCCAACCTAACCTCAGCCCGTGCGCTCAGTGTTTTCGGTCACACTGTGCGTCATAAGAATGCAGAACGGCTTATTATAGAAAGAATGCCGTATGGCAAAAACGGAGAGGACGCTTACTAACCATATAGACTGATATCATTCGCAATTTAACTGGTATGAAAATGGAAGTAGCAACGAGAGACATAGAAAACCGCCATAGTTGGCGACAAACAATAACCGATGTGCAACACTGGAAAATAATAACTAGTGTACAAAACTCACCACACATAGTTTACGACTTTGGACTATGATGATCATTGGGTATTTCGCCACATTGCAAAATTAAAATGATTAAAAATCGTACGATTCGAGAACAATTTGTTCTCGTTATCAACGAAATAAAAATTAAAACTAAAAATGGTAAAAAAAGCCTGCCGTCTTATTGGAACTGAAAAACGACCAACCTCCAATAAATTGCTTGACACTGCCAAACAAGACGCATTTTTTGTAGTCACTCGGTATAATCCTGCCAAAAAGTGACATAGAATTGGAACTATTTTATCTTTAAGTAGTGATTGGATTGGCAACAATCTATTTTTTGAATTTCCTCTTTACGTTCTTTATGGGAAAGTAGTATAACCAATTAACTTTACTGTCATCACAAAGCTCATAACGGAAAAAACTTAATTTCCGAAGTAGAGCCAACAAAATTACTGGATCCTGTTTTGGTAATTTTATGGTTAATCGATATCTGGGAGTTAAAAAATTGCATCTTATAAAAGGACTTTAGGAAAATAAAGTACAATATGGTAGCATTCAATAAAATGAAGCAACTAAATATCCTGCAGAGTATAACTACTGTCCACAAATTAGCACCAAATATATTTGTTTTAGCTCATACAGATTTGTTTAATTTGTTAATGTTTTTATATTTCCTGTAATTTTGCAACAATCGTAATAAAAAATAAACGGAAGTGAGCGTTAGAAGGCCTACTTATAAAACATGTTTATCAGTGCATGGGTGTGGATATTTGAAGGTATGTTGCAATAAAAGACAAATATTTTAAGGAAAATCGTACGACACTCATTAATGACCAATAGAAAAATTAGTTCACGAGCCGTAACCAAGACAATAAAAAAATTTCTTGGAAATTTTTTGTAGGTAGACTAACCTAACTTTGAGGGTTTGTGGCGTTACGATTTTATTACCGAATCTGCATTCGAGCATTAATTCATATCCGGAAATTATTTTCGTACATTCCAACAACGTCCTAATTTGCCCTCGCGTCCCGCTCGGGCAAATTAATACGACGTTGTTGGACCGCACTCAAAAAAATTTCCGGAAAGAATTAATGCTCTTATGAGATTATATGTGATAGTAGAACATATTTCCAAAAAAAATTTTCATCTTTTCTTTACATAAGAAACTGGATCTTTCAAATACGAATTTAAGTGTTAGTGATTTTAGTCCAGTGTAAATAGCCCAATATCAGTTAAAATTTCTTAAAACAAAGTATAAAGCTAAAAATTGGTAAATATATAGATCTAGAGTACGCTGATTCCGGATACCCCGTGTCACGAGCTGTGCGGGGGGGGGGGGGCAAAATTGGTATAGAGCGAGATTTTAGGTCGCTGATTACAAGTATCAAATCAAAATTACTGTAAATAAAATTCAATATGGCGCACATGTGAAAAATTATCAGGCTTTGATAAAAACAGAATACAAGGGTTTTCGAAACAGCTGATTACAAATTCGAAGTCAAAACACTGTAAATAAAATGGCGGACCTCTATTTGTTGATGATTTTCCATCCCAAGATTTGTATTGTGGTTTTGTTCTATTTGGTCGTTGGCCATGTAATTAGCTTTGCTTAAGGTTTTCCTGGATCTTATTTGAAGTACCTCTACCATTTCTTGTAATTCTTCTCTGCTTTCACTGAATGAATACCTTCTTCAGTAAACTATGCAGACATAGTACGTGGCATAATAGAATCATCTCAAATGACATCAACAAAACAGGCACAACGCAAGAAAGAAAAACTACTATTGTATTCAAAGCTCAAATTCAAGAAATGAAAATATTATACTTAACATTGCAAAAAATTACAACTGCTGTTCTAAATCACCTCCACCTCGCTTTTTAGGAAATAATTCCGAAAAAGCTGGAAGTTTATGAAAAGAATTATCAGAATTTTTGTCGTATTTTTGAACTATATTTAAAAGTTTTGTAAGAGGAGTGAAGACCTGCACATGCTGTATTTGCTTGTTAATACTAAGATTGCCGCGGCCATAACTCCGGAACTATTCTCTGCAGGGAAATTGCGGTTACTCCTTTCTTACAGAGAATTTAATTGAGAATAATATTAGTAATGCCTCTTTCACTGTCAAATTAATGATAAAGAGCTATTTGCGAAAAATTACATTTGGCACCAGACCTCGTAGGAAGGAAAAACGGAAGAAACAAAGATATTTCAAAAACTCCAGCTGTTTCGGAATTATTTCCTATTGGTGTTTTTCTACGCTCGACGCCAATCAAATAAGATTCGAATGCGTAGCTAACCAGACGTGCGCGCCGAGCTGCAAATATATTATTAAAAGTTTAGTTTGTTACTTACATTATTCGCAAAATGTCTACCACAAGAAGAAATCGTGGTGCACCAAGCGTTGCAGATGATAGTGGTGATAACCTGGCCCAAAAGATGGTAGATAAACTCTTAGATAGTGACTTGTTTCGGGAAAAAATGGAGAGTATCATCAGAAACTCCATAAAAACCCATTTGGGGGAAACTATTAAGCGTCTCGCGAAAAAAGTTACCCAATTGGAGAAGCAGCTTGCAAAAACCGTAACGGAATCTGATGAAATCCTTGACGGATACGAACAATATACACGGAAAAATAGCCTACGACTATTCGGCGTACCTGAAGAGCCCAATGAGGATACGGACCAAGCAGTTATCAAAATCTGCAGGGACAGGCTTGGTATTGAACTTCCCGATAACGCTATTGACATAAGTCACCGTTTAAAAGGAAAAGAAGGTGGTCATAGGCCTATAATCGTTAAATTCGTTCAACGAAGCATCAAAAAGCATATATTCAGGAACAAAAGTAAGCTGAAAGGATCCAGAATAGTCATCCGGGAGGATCTTACATGGAGGAGAATGGAGCTAGTAAGATCAGCTGTGAAGAAACTTGGTCATAACGCAGTGTGGACTAACGATGGAGTAATATTTGTGAAGGTAAATAACATTATTCATAAACTTAACACTCAGGCTGAACTAAATGCGCTCTTAATAAAGTAATGTGGGCTGTTAGCGCGAATATTTCAAACGCCGTCTTAACCAAATTTTCGGTTGTCGCACGGAACAATTAAATTTTAGTTTTTAATTTCTCAAATTCGTATTTTTGTCTTTGTTTTTGTTTTGTTTTTGACAGCGAAGACATGAATACTAGCAGCATAAAAGCAGCCCACTTAAACATTTGGTCATTGCTACCAAAAATGGATTACATTCGAAATATTATCACAACCTACGACATATTTTCTTTATCAGAAACGTGGCTTTCACCAAACAACAAGCAACCAAAGTCTTTCAATTCACGATTATGATTTGATACGGCAAGATCGAAATAGTCGGGGTGGCGGTTTACATAAGAAACTCTCTGAAATTCAATACAAGTAATAACATTGAACAATTATGGTTTATGGTTAAAAACAAATTTGAAACATACGTCTATGGTGTAATCTACAGACCACCATCTACAAATTATAAAACATTTGTGGATGAACTTGAAACATCATTTACATTGTGTATAACTGTCTCGGAAAAAATATTTTGCATGGGATACATAAATATTAATTTACTAGCAAAATCAAATTCACACACTAACTATTTTACTGAATTCTTGGAATGTCTTAATTTAAGTCAACATATTTCAGAGCCACCTAGAATTACTCTAGATTCCGAATCTCTCATTGATGTCATTTTATCTTCTAATCCCTCTCTGGTTAAATATTCGGGGGTGGAGGTTAATAATGAATCTGATCACGAACTCATATATTGTACTATCGCTGCAGAGGTACCTAAGAAAACCCCTGTTGTCAGAACCTATCGAGACTTCAAACACTTTAATTTAAATGACTTTAAGCTATTACCGTTACAACAAATATATTACGTAAATGATATTAATGCAAAAATTTACATATTAAATAGCAACTTAATTAAATTGTTTGATAAACATGCCCCTTGGAAATCCGTAAAAACAACAAAACCATATATGCCTTGGCTAACTGAAAACGTAAAACTCATGATGAAATTAAGGGACAAGGCAAAACTAAGATTTCAAAAGTCGAAAAGTAATGTTCATTGGGAATATTATAAATCATTAAGGAATCTGACAAGCGCTAGCATTATAAATGAAAAAAGAGGCGTACTTTGCATATAAGATAAAAAATTGTTCAACAAAACAATGGTGGAAAGAATTTAATTACTTAAATGTTAAGAACTCACCAACATTTAAAATTCCCACAACAATGTCTGACCCAAATCGAATTAATAACTTTTTTATTGATAGTGTTCCTAAATTGCAAGTAAATGAAACTGTAAAAGAATTTTATTTAAATAACTTGAGAAGGGAAGGTGCTATCAAATTTTCTTTTGTATCTGTTTCTGAACATGAAGTCGGTCGCTATATTAGTAATATCAGAAGTAACGCGATAGGTGCAGATGGAATTAATATCAAAATGATAGCTGCGTGTTGTCCGCATATACATAAATATATCACACACATAATTAACTTCTGTCTAACAGAAAGCGTTTACCCTGACATCTGGAAGCACGCTATTATAACCCCGAAACCTAAAACTAGTGATCCAGCAGAATATTCTGATCTTAGACCTATTAGCATTTTACCTACCTTCTCTAAAATTCTTGAAAAAATTATGAACAGTCAAATAATGCACTACCTAAATACAAATAACCTGCTATCAGATATACAGTCGGGATTTCGACCTGCTTATAGCTGCACCACTGCGCTGATGACTGTTACAGATGATATCCATAAGGCGACTGACACTGGAAGATTGACAATACTTACCCTATTGGATTATAGCAAAGCATTCGACACGATTAACCACGATCTGTTGTTTGCAATACTTCAGTTCGTGGGTTTTTCTCTAAATGCAATAGATTTATTTAAAAGTTACTTGAATAAAAGAACTCAAAGTGTAAATGTGGACGGAAATCTTTCCTCAGCACGAACCATATTACAAGGCGTGCCTCAAGGTTCGATTCTTGGCCCACTACTGTATACTGTATATACTTCAAAATTTTCTGAATTTGTTGAACATAGTAAAATGCATATGTATGCTAATCACACGCAGATTTATTGCTCATTTCTACCATCCGGGTTTGACCAGGGGATGAAAGACATCTCTAGTGATTTAAATAAAATATTTGATTTGTCAACCAAACATTGTTTGCTTTTAAATCCGTCGAAATCCTGTGTTCTTCTGTTTGGCAGAAAAGTTGACTGCGAAAATGTAAAATCTATAGTTACAATCAAGGGGCAGTAATACCACTAAAAGAAAATGCCAAAAACTTGGGCCTTGTTATAGACAATCGTTTTAGATACAGGACTCATATAAACAAATGTATACAAACAGCATAACTGAATCTAAAGCTTTTGTATCCACATAGATTGTATCTAACTAAAGATCAAAAGAAAATGCTGCGTGATGCTCTAGTGCTCTCCCAGTTCTCATACTGCTCAGAGATATACTCACCTTGCTTAGACTATGATTCAGCTGGAAGGGTACAGAGAGTTCAAAACGCTTGCTTAAGATTTATTTATTGTATTCTCAAATTTGATCATATTTCACATAAATTAATAGACTGTAAATGGCTTAACATGCACAACAGACGCATACTACATACAGCTTCATTATATAATAAAATAATTATTAATCAAAAACCACCTAACCTGTATGAGAGCGGTTCACCAATTATTGTCCCTAGCATAGAAGCAAACGTTTGAGAAGAACGAAATAATTTTATTTTTCAACATAGTCCCCTGACAGGTTAATACATTTTAAGTATCGGTGCTGAAGTGCTTGAATGCTTTTGGAAAAAAGTTCTGTATTTTGTTCCGCCAGCCACTCATTTACGGCTGTCATCACTTCTTCGTCGTTCATGAAATGGGTTCCCCGAAGATGTTCTTTTAATTTTGGAAAAAGAAAATAGTCGCTAGGGGCCAAATCTGGCGAATAGGGAGGTTGCTCAAAAATTTCAAAGCCAGCGTTGTGAATGGCTGCCATTGAAATACAGATTTTGTGGGCCGGGGCGTTATCCTGATGAAACAGAACACCTCGTCTCAATTTTCCTCTTCTCTTTTCCTTGATTGCTTCTCGAAGTTTTGGTATTAAATCTGCGTAATATTGGCCTGTTACGGTGTGCCCACGTGGTAAATAATCCACAAAAATAACTCCCTTAAAATCCCAAAAAACCGTTGCCATGATTTTGCCTGCCGAAGAAACAACACGAAATTTTCGAGGAGGTGGGGAACCCTTATGCCGCCATGCCATACTTTGGCGTTTCGACTCTGGGTCAAAGTGATGAACCCAAGTTTCATCCACTGTAAGGAATCTTTGTAAAAATTCATCGGAGTCTCTGTTAATGATTGCCAAATTGGTCTCTGCGGTAACGTGTCGGAGGCGTTTTTGATCTGCCGTTAGCATTTTTGGTACCCAACGTGCAGAGACTTTTGTGAGACCCAATTCTTCGTGCAAAATTTTTTCAACGCTCCCAACTGAAATGCCACATGTCTCCGCTATGCATCTGACGGTAATTCTTCTATCATTCAGTACCATATCATGGACCAAATTAATATTTTCCTTGGTAACCACAGTTTTTGGTGGTCCTGCACCTGGCGCGTGTTCACAGGACTCTCTCCCCAGTTTGAAATCTCGAGACCAATTTTTAATTACCTGGTATGAAGGCGCAGAATCACCCAATACTTCAGTCATGTCCTTATGAATTTCTTGCGGTGATAAACCTTTCTTACAGAGGTATTTTATAACAGCTCTTGTTTCAATTTTATCCATTTTGATAAAATTACAAACACCACAAGAGAACTGAACTAATATTTCGAATAAATGAAAAGATAGAGAGACGCAATTTTACATACACTAACGTGAATAAATGACACTTCGGATAAAAACAGTTTTTCATTTGTCAGTCAATGCCTACTATATTAGGGACAGTAAATGATGAACTATCCTCGTATAAAAGATAAAGGTGGACAAATTTTAACTGAGGAGAAAGGTATAATGGAAAGGTGGAAGCAGTACTATCAAGAATTAACGGTATCATCAGAAGCGAAACAAAAAGAGCATGAAGAGGAAGCGCAAATGGAAGTAGAAGAAGTGAACAGCATACAAAAAATAACAGAGGAAGAAGTCACATTCACCATAAATAAATAAAATCGGGAAAAGCCCAGGACAAGACGAAATTACAGGAGAAATGATGAAATATATGGGAAAAATCGCAACGGACGAATTTTGTGATCTATTAAACCTAATTGTACAATAAAAACAATACCAAAAGATTGGAATCCAGGGATAATAATAGCACTGTTCAAAAAAGGAGATGCAAACGATTGTGCCAACTACAGGGGAATAACACTATCCAGTATACCTGGCAAAAATTGCGAGGATAATTGTAAGAAACAAACTGGACGAATCGCAGCATGGTCTTAGATGAGGAAGAAGCACACAAGATCCGATATTTACATTAAGACAACTAGGTGACAAATTATTAAGAAAACGAAAAGAAATAATATGTGCTTTATTGGCCTAAAACGAGCTTTTGATAGAATAAGAAGAAAGGATGTGTGGGAAAGCTTAAAAAGAAGAGGAGTAGAGTCAAACGTGATAGAAATCATGAAAGCTATATACAAAAAAAGCAAAGTGAGAACGCATAATGACGAATCAAGTGAATTCGAGACAAAGATGGGATTCAAACAAGGGTGTGTATTGAGTCCACTATTGTTCTCAATAGTACTAGATGATGCTATAAAGAAAAGAAAAGAAACGTAAAAAACATGAAATTAGGCACATGGAAAATGAAAACAATAACCATAGAGGAATTCATGTTTGCTGACGACATGGTTATAATAGCATAACTACAGCAGAATCTATCAATCTACTAGAAAGAACTTAAGAAAATAAATATGGAAACTAACATCGCTAAAACTAAAACAATGATAATGGCATCAAAGAAAGAAAATATATATCGAACTAGATGATAAAATACTGGAACAGGTCAACAGTTTCAATTATCTGGGTACCATTATAGAAGAAAATGGGAAAATATATATGGAATTATCAGAAAGAATAGGAAAAGCTGGAAGATTATATCATATACTAAGATCGATGTTTCTGAGAAAAAGGAAAATAACAAAAATAACAAAAGCTCAAGTATATCAAAAAGTTGTGAGACCTCGGTTATATGTATATGGTAGTGAATCATGGACACTAAAAAAGAAACAAAAATAAACTGACAGCCATAGAAATGAGATTTTTAAGAAGAATCGGTGGGATCATAAGAAGAGACAGGGTGTGGAATACGACAGTCATAGAACAACTAAACATAAAACCAATAGAAAGAATAATTGAAGAAAAATAATTGGGTTGGTTGGAACACATACATAGAATGAAAGACGGGAGAATAACGAAGGATATTATGAAGTACTTACTGGGTTATTGTTTGTACAAATTAGATTAGTACTATTATTTTAGCGTTGTTGTTGATTGGGTGCACTCGGGGTACTGTACAATCTTACACGTAAGTAGACCTGTACTGGTTACGATTTTATAGAAATTTATTGGCTGGCAATTTTTATACTTGACTAGCTGACCCGGCAAACGTTGTTTTGGATTATGACATGATGGGGAAAACCCTTTAAACCATTAAGCACAGAACCATAAAAGTATGACTGCAAATAGAAAGTCGCACAGTGTATAAAAAACACACTTTCGATATTTTCCAATTTTCCGGCTTTCCCTTTGGATTTTTCCGAATTTAATTGCTAAACTACCTCGGTAGTAAGACGAACAAAACAAAACAAAAATCATCCAAATCGGTCAAGTCGTTCTCGAGTTTTGCGTTACTAACACATTAACACACGGCGATTGATTTTTATATATAGTATGACCAAAAATAATTTCATCTAGCATGGCTGTGGAAGTGCAAACCAATGCCTTTAAAATTGGCTTACATACTTATATTTAATTCAAACTGTCAAATTTCATTCTTTTTATCCATCTTATTACCATATTATATTGAAATAAACGAATTTGCACGTAAAATTAATGTAATTGTCCAACAAATAAGCTTGCACAGGTCGAATAGACACTTCATCTTAATCTAACCTATAAATAAAATATATTGGACACAGTTTTAAAGGCAGCAATTTTGTCTTTCATAGCCATACTAGATGAGATTAATTTTTGATCATACTTTATATAGATTAGTATACAGTGTTACGATCGAGCACTTGCCTTATTTATTACTCTTGTTTCAGATATATTGCGATTGACTGCTGCTTTAGAGTTTATGAGTTTTCGTTTCTATCCGAGCACACTTGTTGTATAACGACTCGTGGCCCCCTCGGCACTTTAGTTGTATTTTAGTCATCTTGTAAAGAACTGCACACCGTCTGCACTGTCTAACTAGCAGGGCCCCTCAAATATGGTTATTTAAACGAGTCAATATTTGGTATCAACTTCTGGTGTTCCAAATTCATATTTTTATATCGAACCATTTCTTGCGTTTTTGAAATATATTTGTATACTTTTCAGTTCATAGTCGTCGTCATTTTGTCCATCCTTAGTTTTAGACTATTTATCAGTTTTTTTGGGTTGTTTGTTTCGCTACACTATTTTAGAGCATTTTCACTGATTTAAAACAATATTTCAAAATTAAAATTTAGTCGCCATTTTATCGGTGTGGCTAAGTTTAAATATAACTGAAATAACTACTAGTACTTAGTCGGCCAATGAAGAAGTACGTACTACATATTATCCTTATATATGAACGTATGCTGTACCCTGCGTTCCTGGCTGCCTGTTTCTGTTGTGTTTTCGTGCCTTTCGTAATACAACGTTAAACATGTGTCTACGAAGCATCCCATCGCCCAGCGGTTAAGGGGACTGCCTAGCAATCAGATTCTCTATGGGAGAGTAAGTTTGAATTTTACTGACTGCGATTGTTTTTTGGGAATTACTGTAATTCGCATTAGTAAGTGTTTGTTTTGACTGTGCCAATCTTATTAGACACATAAAAATTGTTACCTATCTTGTACATAATACTGAACACCCTTCAACCGTTATTTGATCTAGTAATAGTAATTTATTATACAAGACGATAATGTTAAATTTTATCCACGAGTGATGCGTTTAACGTCGAGACGAAGTCGAGACGTTCATGATTCAAGAGTGGATAGAAATAACTTTATCGTCGTGTATAATACAATATTGTTTTCTATAGCAAGAACTTTAACAATTTCAAAAGAAAATAAGGATAGTCAATCACATTTCAAAATGTCAATAGCTAGATTGAGTTGCTACGATAATACGAAGCTGTTATATTTAATTTAAACAAAAGTTAGAAAATTAAATTACTTTATCTATCCTTGATGTTAAAGTGTTATTTTATCTACCTTTGCTGTTAACGTAAAACTTGACCTATTGTTTTGAGTTGATAAAAGCACACTTTAACATGTGCTATAGAAAAAAGTTGTTTTTTAGGTGCGCTTTCGTTAATAAAGACGTTAAAACATTTAACTTTTTTATTTACAACTCAATTTTAAAAATGCAAAAATCCATATATATAATGGACTTGTCTGTCCGTCCGTCCGTCCGTCCGGGACGCTGTTTCAGCAGCCAAACCGTAAGAGATAGAGAAAAAGTTATTAAAGTTATATGTTTGGAATGGTCATGTCAGGTCAGGAAACGAATTGAGTCTCTAACACTAATTATTATCTTAATTATCCTAATCCGAACTTTTTAGGTTAGATTCTAGGCAAATTTTATCAAGGCGAATGCGACTGGTAGTTTGCTACCAACAATGACGTCATATACGTACGTGTGGTGAATACGCGTTCTATTTGCAAAACGGTCTTTTTTGTTTTATTAAATGAGACATTTGTCTCACTGGACTGCTACTTATTTTAAATAGAATAAGGTCACCTATGTGATTTGCACAAAAGAGAGTTATTACTGTTTTAACTACGTGAGTAAGACAAAAGTATTGTCGTGCATAACTCAATTTTTAACTCACTTATGATTCAACATAAGGTCATAAAATCTGACTTTTGTCATATCGGTGACAGTACCTCTAGCAGTTACCACAAGTACTGTTCTATTAAAATTCCACCTTAAACCGTCTCCTCCTAAATGGTTGGTTTGTTTAAAACAGTATAAAACGGTCATTGCCGGTCAAAATAAACCTGGATTCATTGCCAAACGGGATATACTTGCAGTGATGAAATGTGATATTGTTTTGCAAATCGTAAATAAACTGTACGATGAGCTACAGTTAATGTAAGGCCCACAGTTGATCTCTTCGCATGCACTATATCTATAGCAGTGTGTAGCGTGTGTAATTATGGGCCTCTGCGACGATGCAGTACATTAAAAAATAATGTTTAAGACCTGCTGATTATCTTTGCCTTATAACTCTGAGAATGACCTTCCTCGATCATTTAATTGCTCTTACTACTTCTTCTTTACAAATATTATTATCTATAATTTTTAACAAAACAGTCAAAACAATTTAAAAATAATCACTTATAATACCATGAGTAGTCAAAGTTATGTCGACTATTTTTGTGGTGGTGTCACGAATGTCCATTGCGCTTTGGTACGATTAGGACGAGTGCGCTAGCACGAGTCCTAATCCCAAGCGCAATGACATGAGTAGTGATACCACCGCAAAAATAATCTACTTAACTTTGACTAAGAATGGTATTCGAGGACTATTTAATGAACCAAACTACTTTTTCAAATTAGTTTTCAGTAAATCTAGCAACAAACTATGCAATTTCTATAGTAACAGAACACTAATATTGACTTTTTCTAATAAAATCACATTTGTTTAAATAGTCACTTGAATACCTTCTAGGAAGATATATCCACTGATATTTTTTTGATTGATCAAGAAACGTCAGAATTCTGGATTTTCATTGGTCACTTTTTGACAGATGACAGGTGAATTGAATAGTCACTTATAATACCATGAGTAGTCAAAGTTATGTCGACTATTTTTGCGGTGGTGTCACGAATGTCCATTGCGCTTTGGTACGATTAGGACGAGTGCGATAGCACGAGTCCTAATCCAAAGCGCAATGGACATGAGTAGTGATACCACCGCAAAAATAATCTACTTAACTTTGACTAAGAATGGTATTCGAGGGACTATTTAATGAACCAAACTACTTTTTCAAATTAGTTTTCAGTAAATCTAGCAACAAACTACGCAATTTCTATAGAACAGAACACGAATATTGTCTTTTTCTAATAAAAATAGCATTTGTTAAAATAGTCACTTGAATACCTTCTAGGAAGATATATCCGCTGATATTTTTTTGATTGTTCAAGAAACGTCAGAATTCTGGATTTTCATTGGTTACTTTTTGACAGATGACAGGTGAATTGAATAGTCATATGAGTAGAATAGGGCTAGCCATCCCTCCTCTTTTATTTGATTCGCGGATTTCGCGGTTTTATTCGCGGATTGACCTATTAATTTCGCGGATTGACTAATTAATTTCGCGGTTTGATCTAATTAATTTCGCGGTTTGATCTAATTAATTTCGCGGTTTGATCTAATTAATTTACATATGTGCTACTGATTAAATTACGCATTAGATTTTTTAATTTGCTTCTGGAATTACGCGTCGGACTTCGGCGGCCATCTTGGATTTCTGGCGGGAATATTTGAAATTTGAATTTTTTCCCGATTTTTTCTAAGTTTAATTTGTTGGATTTGAATTTCCCGGGGCGTCGGCCATCTTGGTGCGCGCGCACTTCTCACGGCGGTTGTTTTTAATTTCGCGGAATATTTGAAATTCAAACTGATAGATCTATTTCGCTCTTCGAAGCTGCTGTCTCTCTCTTGCATTCACTCGCGGAAATATTTAAATTTAAAAAATCTATTTGCGGCGGACCCGAGTGGGAATCGAACCCTAGTTTTCTGGTTAACAGCCTTAGCACCTTACCGCTGCGCTATCGAGGTCTGTTGAACATATAGGAATTGAACAAGACGTCATTTCGCAGCTGTGCCGTCACACCGTTCGAGTTGAAACAAACTATTTTTCAAAAATTTATATATGAGAATAGGGAATGTTTAACATATGTGTTTACAGGCAGATGCAATTTTAAAAAATTGACTTTGTAACTAGTTTTGCTAGAAATAATTGTTTTTATAATTTGCAATATAGCCATTGTCCCAAGTTTCTGGTTAATTTCCATTCGCGCAGTGGTTAATTTCCTTTCGACCGCAGAAAATTTGAAAAGCTATATGAAATAATTACTTTATTTTTTAATTAAAACAGCGAAATCCGCGAATAAATCAGCGAACCCGCGATAATTACTTTTATTTTATATAGCGAAATCTGATTCATAAATTTGACCGTTGTAAACTTTAAAAACAGGTCGAGACATGTGTTTTGTTCATTTAAACAACCTTGGTGGCGAGGCTCCTTTGTTTGTTGCAGTGAAACGTAACGGTTTGCCCTCCAGCGCTTTCGCGAACCGCTTTCTCCTGCCTAAATCACTACAAGGCGAGCATACCTCGTTCATTCCGACACATCCCGCAGCTGAAGTCGCATCGTAGTGCAGGTGCCAGCTATCTTTTGAAAGCGCGCGTGTAAGTGCTACAGTGTGTGAATTGCTTTTTCATCTGCAACGATGAACACATCCGAGTTAACTGCCTACCAAATTCTTGATTATTTCAAGAACGGGCTATATACAAATGAGGAATTTGTTTTACTAGCCTTTAAAATAATTCAGCATAAACTAACTAACGAGGCGTAGTTCTGGAACCGTCGTATTTTCATACTTATTTCGAATTGTGTCAAGCCGTCGGAAGAATTCGTGCCAAGCAGTCGTTTGCCTCCCTATCGTAAGTAAAAATATATTTCCTATTTTTAGAAAATTATTAAATGTGCGAAAGTTTCCTACATTTTGCAGCAACAATTCTGAAAACCTATTAGTTAAAACTCATTTGTCGTTAGTCGATTTAAAATAGCACATAGGTGTCGTTACTTAAATAATACTCATATAAATTACAATTTTGCAGTATGGAGCATCGACGTCGACGGGCCTTCTGCTAAACGTGGCTTGGACGAAGATACGCGTCAATCGCCCCTGGTCATTTCATCGACAAATGTAAGTATACCCGACATTTTTATATTTAAAATCGGCCATTAGAAAATTTTGATTTATGCAAGCTAAAATAAAACCCGTTTGGGCCACACAAGTAATTTTACGGTGAAGTGATTGTAACATATTTCTTTTTTAATTTACAGCAAATGAATAATCCAAGGCCATCGACTTCGTCCGCCATGCTGGAGACCGTCCATGCTGGGCAGCAACGACCTACCCCAAGGACTTCTGCAATTGGCGATATGTTAGCACATGTAAGTTTTGCCGAACTATTTTTTAAATGTGCGAAAGTTTCTTACCTTTTGTAACAACAATTCTAAAACCTATTAGTTTAAAACTCATTTGTCGTTATCCGTTTCAAATCATCACATAGGTGTCGTTACTTAAATAATACTCATATAAATCACAAATTACAGGATGGGCCATCTACGTCTACTGGTTCTAATAAACGTTGTTTGGACGAAGATACGCGTCAATCGCCCCTGGTCATTTCATCGACAAATGTAAGTATACCCGACATTTTAATCGGCCATTAGAAAATTTTGATTCATGAAACTAAAATAAAACCCGTTTGGGCCACACAAGTAATTTTACGGTGAAGTGTTTCTAACATACTTCTTTTTTAATTTACAGCAAATGAATAACCCAAAGCCATCGACCTCTGCGGACATGTTGGTTCATGCAAAACCCTCGTCTGTGAAGGGGCTTCAGTATATTACGTTGATGGGCGAAGGTCGCAAGATGATAAAGAAGTTTAACACTGAAGCTCTCACCTTGACCTTCAAATTCAATGAGATAGAGGCTGCGACGAGTAACCCTGTCATATGGCTTAATGTAAGTATAACTATAAAATATTGTGTATTGAAAACAACCACTCTAAATTTGCGTCGCAAGTTATTTATTGATTTTAAATGGCTTTATAGTTTATTTTTTAGTCACATGTTCTAAATTCATTGCTGTAGTTTTAGTTCGGTTTTACAAATTTTGAAATTGATATAGTTTAATTATTTCAAACATTTGCAACGTTATATACTCAGTTAATATTTTGAAATATGGTGAGCTAGACGTTTTAACTTATTGAAACCCTTATTTACAGAATGCATTCGATGATATCATCACGCATATCACCAAGGGAGCAGCGTCTTCTGATAAGATAGGTTTAGTTTTAAGAAATTACAATTTTGCCGATAAGCCGATAGGCATTTCTTTCCGCCGTGTTGACCAGCTCAACGCCGGTGTTGTAATGTCGACCTTGGAGAAAATTCTTCAATCCAACGCCAAGTTTTTTGCCCACGATAAAATGACCTTGCATGTAAACCGAATCACTTTGCCTGTTGGATATGGAAAAGCACGTATCAGAATGACTGGCGTTAGTTTTGAGGAATTTTCTCGAAGGAAGCAGGGTATATTAACTGTGGTAAATAATGACAATTACTGTCTTGCCCGATCGCTTATTCTGGCCAAAGCTTGGGTAGATAATGATCCAGATTTGCGCTCCTTCAAAGCAGGTCATCCAATCCTGACACAGAAATCTCATGAGCTTTGTGAAAATGTCGGTGTTAATCTAAGCAATGGGGCTACACGCGAACACTTGGAACAATTCCAGTTGTATCTAGTTGATTACACCATTGTCGTTTATAATTCATGTATTGGCGCCAGTAAATATTACGAGGGACCTAGGGGGCACAATAAAAAAGTATTAAATTTGTTATTAGAGGATCAACATTACAATGTAATAACCAGTTTAACTGCAGCTTTTACAACCAGTTATTTCTGCGAATTTTGTTTAACCCGCACCAATAATAAGCAGAACCATAAAAATTGCCCTTATATTTGTCCTTGTTGCCATTCAAAACCGCCCTGTAACCTATTTTTGGACCCAATAGCTTGTAATAATTGCCATAGGGATTTTCGTGGTCAGGAATGTTTTGACGAGCATACAAAATCATTATGCAAAACTTTAAAAAGGTGTGGAGTGTGTCTCATGACATACTGGCAAAACAGCAAGAAAGGTCATACGTGTGGTGTAAAATATTGCCATACCTGCGCGAAAGATATGCCAACCCGCCATTTATGTTATATGGCAAAGAAAAAGAGTCCTAAATTGTCTAAAAAGTTTATTTTCGTTTTTTATGATTTTGAGGCAAGACAAGAGACAGCTTTGGACGGTGTAGATAATGTTTTTGTGCATGAACCAAATTTATGCGTAGCACAAAATGTTTGCAATTCTTGTATTAATCTTGGCGATATCGAGCAGGCTTGCAGAATTTGCGGTCCTCGTCAACATGTGTTTAAAAATAACCCCGTTCAAAGTTTGCTAGAATATATTTCTAAATTAGCCAATATCGCTAACGTTTTTGCACTGGCTCATAATATGAAGGGGTATGATGGTTCTTTTATTATGCAGCATATTGTCAAACATCAGAAAAAGTGGGCCCCGAAAATTATTGCCACCGGCACAAAATTAATGTGCATCACCTGTCCCAATGTTAAATTTATAGACTCTTTAAATTTTTTGCCTGTAGCATTAGCTAAGCTGCCCAAAACATTTAATTTTGAAGCTACAAAAGGATACTTCCCACATTTATTTAACAGGTTAGAGAATCAAAATTATATTGGAGTATTGCCCCCAACTCATTACTATATGGCCGATGAAATGTCTCCTATGGATCGAACAACTTTCCTTGCGTGGTATAATTCGGAAATTGCACAGAATGTAGTATTTGACATGCAAGAAGCAATAGTCAAATACTGTATTCAAGATGTCGATATATTGCGCAAGGCTTGTATACAGTTTTGGACACGTTATAACAAAGAAAATGGAGTAGATCCTTTTAGAGAGTGTAACACAATAGCCGGCTGTTGCAGTTTAGTTTACAGACGAAATTTTTTGACAGAAAACACTATAGCAATTATTCCACCGGGCGGATACAGATTAGCTGACAGGCAGTCGACGATTGCAATTAAATGGCTTTTATGGGTAGGGCACGAACAAGGTATCGCCATTCAACATGCCGGTAATAATAGAGAAGTTCGATTGCCTGAAGGTCTTTTGGTAGATGGTTTTTGTGCAGAAACGAACACTGTTTATAATTTTCACGGTTGCTATTTCCACGGCTGTGAGCAATGCTACCCTGACCAAACCGTCGATTTAGCAAACGTGAAAAATGATACAATGTTTGTTCGTCGTGAGGCAACAGAAGCATCTGCCTCGAGAATTAGAAGGGCTGGTTATACGCTTGTAGAAATGTGGGAATGCGAATTTAATTTATTTTTGAAATATAATCATAATGCAGCTAATTTTGTAAACAATCACGACATTATTAGAAATACCCCGTTAAATCCGCGAGATAGTTTTTTTGGGGGGCGTACTAATGCTGTAAAACTTCATTATAGATGCCAGGAAAACGAACAGATAAAATATTTCGATGTTTGTAGTCTTTATCCTTTCGTTAATAAATATGGCAAGTATCCTGTAGGCCATCCTAAAGTATACGTTGGTGATGCGGAGTGTAGACAGTTTCCTCTCGATTCAATCGATGGATTAATTAAATGCACTGTATTGCCGCCTCAAAATCTTTATCATCCAGTTTTACCCCTCCGAATGCATGGCAAATTAATGTTTGTGTTATGCAGGTTATGTTCCGGTAAACTTGCGCGAGTCTTCTGCATGGATGCAGTCACCAGGGAAGCTGGTTTCGGCACATAACCTGCATAACACAAACATTAATTTGCCATGCATTCGGAGGGGTAAAACTGGATGATAAAGATTTTGAGGCGGCACTACAGTGCATTTAATTAATCCATCGATTGAATCGAGAGGAAACTGTCTACACTCCGCATCACCAACGTATACTTTAGGATGGCCTACAGGATACTTGCCATATTTATTAACGAAAGGATAAAGACTACAAACATCGAAATATTTTATCTGTTCGTTTTCCTGGCATCTATAATGAAGTTTTACAGCATTAGTACGCCCCCCAAAAAAACTATCTCGCGGATTTAACGGGGTATTTCTAATAATGTCGTGATTGTTTACAAAATTAGCTGCATTATGATTATATTTCAAAAATAAATTAAATTCGCATTCCCACATTTCTACAAGCGTATAACCAGCCCTTCTAATTCTCGAGGCAGATGCTTCTGTTGCCTCACGACTAACAAACATTGTATCATTTTTCACGTTTGCTAAATCGACGGTTTGGTCAGGGTAGCATTGCTCACAGCCGTGGAAATAGCAACCGTGAAAATTATAAACAGTGTTCGTTTCTGCACAAAAACCATCTACCAAAAGACCTTCAGGCAATCGAACTTCTCTATTATTACCGGCATGTTGAATGGCGATACCTTGTTCGTGCCCTACCCATAAAAGCCATTTAATTGCAATCGTCGACTGCCTGTCAGCTAATCTGTATCCGCCCGGTGGAATAATTGCTATAGTGTTTTCTGTCAAAAAATTTCGTCTGTAAACTAAACTGCAACAGCCGGCTATTGTGTTACACTCTCTAAAAGGATCTACTCCATTTTCTTTGTTATAACGTGTCCAAAACTGTATACAAGCCTTGCGCAATATATCGACATCTTGAATACAGTATTTGACTATTGCTTCTTGCATGTCAAATACTACCCGGTAACCTTATTCGTTTAGGGAGCTGCGTTATGAATTGTGCTGTGGTGTTATTTGGAAAATAGCTCATAGAACTATTGCTAAGTAATGTTAGATAAAATTCTTCATCTGTATTCATAGTTGCTGAAGATTAGCTGCAGGAATCCAAGAGTTGAACTTGTCGTTATAATTTCGCCACTTTACAAAGTACTCTTTGCGCTGACCGTGTCCTCTTTCTTTTAACACTTGTTCGACTTTAAACAAAGCGTTATCATCCAAAGTCACTGGCTGTAATTCCTCTTCATAAAAGACGCCCTCTATCGTATCGTTGCTTAAATCAACTATTTCGTACACAGGTGGTTTTCTAAGAATCACTTTTTTAATTATAAACACTTCGCCGCTCCAATTAGTTTCATATCCTTTCTCGAATGCGTCCTTCGTTCTACTAATTCTTACATGTTGGTTCACTTTATATTTAGGCTTCCTGTCGACTCCCATCCCCTTTCTGTACAGATTGTTCCACACTTCCAGTATATTACCATCATTTACTGCGGAGGGTGCCATCTTGATGCTTGAATGATAGCGGTTGTTATACGAAGTCAGTAAATTTTGTAATACGTCTATGTATTTGTATGAATTAGAGTATGTGAAATAGCGCCACATTCTGGTTTTTAATGTTCTATTGAAACGCTCAATGACTGCTGCTTTAACATCGGGGTTTTGCGTCACATAAAACGTGATATCGTGTTGTTTGAAAAAATTCTGTACGGCTCTAGCAACAAATTCTTTGCCTTTATTGGTTTGTAAATTTATGGGCGTGTTACCGGCTTCAGCAAATATTTCACGAAATGCGTTTATTACTGAAGTAGCCGTTTTAGATTTAAGAGGCCTCGCCCATGTCATTTTACTAAACACATCAATTACGGATAGAATAAAATTATAGCCGTCGTTGTGTGAGGCTAAACTGCGCATGTCGCAGAGATCAGCCTGCCATAATTCGAAAATGTTGCTAACAATGTACTTGTTTCTAGGGAATTTTTTTCTTGCAGTTTTGTGAATAGTATAGGCGTCCTGTTTCTTTAGCCATTCCTTTACTTCACCACTGGGACGATTATTTTTCACGGAAGAAATTAACGAGTTTGCGCCGGCGAAGCCTGAAGGGTGAGCAACGTCATAATAGATGGCGTCCAAATTCATTCTCCTATGTTAAAGTTTAAGACGCTCCCATCCAGAAATACCCTTTATTTTCGATATCGATCTTTGCGTTGTTTTCGGTGTTTTTCGCGTTGAACCCTCTTGCTTGGACGTTGTTGCAGGCGCTATTAACTTTGATTTAGGATCGACGTCACTCTCCACATCTGATTTACTCACGTCTGGTACATTTTGACGTTTAGGATCCCCAAATAGCACTTGAGGTACATTGTTCTCTTTAATGTAATCGAGGAACTTGTGTCGGCCTGGCGGATTTGTAGTTTTCTTAGGTCTTAGAACATCATGCATTAAATCAATAATGTTGGAGGACGGTAAAATTTCACCTTTTATGCTGACTGTGCCCTTGCCGTCCCACTCCACTTCATCCGACGTTCTTAGAAGCTGTAAAAAGGCTTCACCGTTTTTCTTAAAAGTATTAGGGAGCGTCGATAAAATATATGCGTCTGAAATACCCCTGTTGTTCGATTCTATAGGTATCTTGATTGATTGCCTCGTTTGATCCGCAAAATGAAGGTACCTTTGTAAAACCTGATTGTACTGTAGCCATTTATCGTGATCGGTTAATTTAGACGATAAAACCTTTTGCATTTCGTCGTCAAGCTGCGATAATATATTTTGCTCTGATTTCTCTGTATCCTTAAAGCGATGCATGAATTCAGGCGGTACGATCATCATTTTTCGGGTATTTTCCATCTTATTTGAAAATAGAGCTCAATACACCAGTAATTAATGGAGCTAATATTAGTGGTAGGAAAGCGCCACCCTTCTGTATTAGTATTTGACGCTTCTTTTTTATAGACTCTCCAGGCTTGACTAAACTCCTAAGAACAGCTTTATGCTTCGAGATCGTTGATTTTTGATTAAGCGATAAAGGTATTTTTCCTTTTAAGGTATTATGCACGCACTCGCAGATACAATGAATTTGTTTATCGCCTACGGTTTTTAATAATGCGTTTCGCTCCTTTGGTCCGAGTTTATGTAGAGCACGCAACAACTCCGAATTTCTAATTACTGATCGAGACATCACTAGTGAATGAGAGTAAACTGGTTAGTGTACGAGCTTTTATACCCCTTTTTCGGCATATAAATATAGCACGCCCCATCTTGGCGAAAAATCGATGTTCTATACCTCGCTATATCAGGTGTACTTTGCTTTAAGTCGAATAACAAATACCCGTGTGGCCTAGCTGTTGCGTCCTCGTATGCTTCTTGAAGGAATCGAGGATTTTCGGGACATATCTGTCTGGTTAAGTGCTTTATTTGAGCTCTATCTCGCGGATTTTTGAAAAGAATAATGTAATGGGCATTTAGGGAAATATCCCGCTGTCCTTTTCCTTGGTGAAAAATGTTTTGCGTAATAAAAAAAACACTGAGATTGTGGTGATGGCTCCCCTTGGTGAATATGTCTACGACTGAGCTATTTGTTTCCCTCATTAAATCGTCGATTATTAAAAGTTTGGGTTCGGACCCCTCAAAAGATGTCATGTCTGGCAGACCTTGTTGAAATTCGACTAAAGATTTTAAATCTTCGTACAATTTTTGCCACTCGCCATAACACCAAATAACTTTGACGAAATTTACACTGCAGAGTTTTTTCATATTTTTCAAGAAATTTATTACAAAAAACGATTTGCCCGATCCTGAGGGGCCTGCTATGATAGCAGAAAACGGATGTGAAAACTGATGTTCCATTTTTATGCAGTGGGCGATTATTACAGTAGGACCGTCGTGAATAAACTAACTTAAAAAATCAACACGCTCATAATAAATACATTAAAAATATGGTAAGTGCGG
Source organism: Agriotes lineatus (assembly GCA_940337035.1). Lineage (NCBI taxonomy): Eukaryota > Metazoa > Arthropoda > Insecta > Coleoptera > Elateridae > Agriotes > Agriotes lineatus. The sequence continues at coordinate 22,378 of CALNHX010008018.1, forward strand.
GAATCGAACCCACGACCTCTTTCGAGATCAGATCTTAAGTCTGACGCCTTAACCACTCGGCCAACCTACCTCATGTATAAACTAACACTCGCAGCATAATTAAAAAGAAATACAGTTTAAAACATTCTTTATTTACATTTTCATACAATATTTCATATAAACTAGGACATGTACGGTTTCATGCGCTCATCTGCATCAATCAACTTCTGCAGTTCTATAATAACATACGTTTTAAATTTGAACACAAGTTCCCACAATAAAATATCGTTAGCGAAAGTCCAGCGCAGAGTATTAAAAATGGTTGAATCATCAAGACACAAATTTTCTGCATGTATTACTTTGTCAACGATCACTTCACCAAAATTTTGGAAATTGCACTTTACACGTTTCAAGTCATTTATTTTCACAACCATCAAGTTGTACATCGGCAATAAATTTGATAGTGTTTCATACGTTACGTAAAGAGTAAACTTGTTCTCGGGGTCCTTTGTAATAATCCTGCAGGTATCATTGTTCACGTACTCCACTGTGTGCTCAGTTAATTCACATCTGAAAGTCCCCTGCTTGGCCATCACAAACATGTTCGGTAGCGCTTCCACAAAAGTCATGAACGACTCGGCTGTGAATGAAACACCTGCGCCAATGTCGGTCTTCAGAATTCTTGCAACAGGCGAAAATTGTTTATAAGGATCCAGTCCCAAATGAACAACCTTGCTGGCGCTATTGTTTAAAGGCACAGTGAGGTCGCATAATAACCGTTTCTTTTCCCGTCGGGTTTGGCGGATCTCAGGCGTCACGATCGGTGTTACGTCATAGGAAGGCATCGTCTCCTCAATGAACACCCGCAGGTCCTCCTCGGTGGCATCTAGACGTGGGGAATACCCCTTGGCCTCCACGTTCATGGCTGGTGGTTGTGGCGGTGCACCGTGTTGTTTTTTATTTAAAAGATGCGTTTTCTTACTTGTTTTTTCTGCTGCCGGTCTCCTGGTGTAGGGGCCTGGTTTTTCTTGGCACTTATTAACACTTCGAGGATCCATCTTAGGTAAAACTGGTGGTGTTGACACGACGACTAGGAGTGAAGCAATTCGATGCGCTATTGAGTCCGCAGCCACTTTTATGCAGGTACGAAAACATTACGTCAGCGACACCCCACTCTCGAGCCGGAGCATGTCGGTGCCTGTGTTTTGCAGTGCAGGCTCTGACAGGCGTTTTACAACGGTCAAATTTATGAATCAGATTTCGCTATATAAAATAAAAGTAATTATCGCGGGTTCGCTGATTTATTCGCGGATTTCGCTGTTTTAATTATAAAATAAAGTAATTATTTCATATAGCTTTTCAAATTTTCTGCGGTCGAATGGAAATTAACCACTGCGCGAATGGAAATTAACCAGAAACTTGGGACAATGGCTATATTGCAAATTATAAAAACAATTATTTCTAGCAAAACTAGTTACAAAGTCAATTTTTTAAAATTGCCTCTGCCTGTAAACACAATATGTTAAACATTCCCTATTCTCATAATATAAATTTTTGAAAAATAGTTTGTTTCAACTCGAACGGTGTGACGGCACAGCTGCGAAATGACGTCTTGTTCAATTCCTATATGTTCAACAGACCTCGATAGCGCAGCGGTAAGGTGCTAAGGCTGTTAACCAGAAAACTAGGGTTCGATTCCCACTCGGGTCCGCCGCAAATAGATTTTTTAAATTTAAATATTTCCGCGAGTGAATGCAAGAGAGACAGCAGCTTCGAAGAGCGAAATAGATCTATCAGTTTGAATTTCAAATATTTCCGCGAAAATTAAAAACAACCGCCGTGAGAAGTGCGCGCGCACCAAGATGGCCGACGCCCCGGGAAATTCAAATCCAACAAATTAAACTTAGAAAAAATCGGAAAAAATTCAAATTTCAAATATTCCCGCCAGAAATCCAAGATGGCCGCCGAAGTCCGACGCGTAATTCCAGAAGCAAATTAAAAAATCTAATGCGTAATTTAATCAGTAGCACATATGTAAATTAATTAGATCAAACCGCGAAATTAATTAGATCAAACCGCGAAATTAATTAGGTCAATCCGCGAAATTAATTAGGTCAATCCGCGAATAAAACCGCGAAATCCGCGAATTAAACCGCGAATCCGCGAATCAAATAAAAAGTGGAGGGGATGGCTAGCCCTATTCTACTCATATGTACGTAAGAACAGTAACTGACTATCTTAGTGCTCCATTAAATAGGGGTTGTCAATAGTGGTAGTATTGTAAACTGCAGTTTGAAGTTTTAACTTTATAACTAGAGAATTAACTAAATTAAATAGTAATTGTAAACCAGTTCTGAGTACTATTGCATTGTAGAATATATTAAAGTAAAACATAATACGAGAGTAGTAGATAATAGGCCCATGATGAACGATTTATACCAATCAAATACTGAGCTTCTTAAGAGACTCTACTAAATTGTATATGAAGTCGACGATAAATATTAGCAGATTTTTCACCTTCAGCACATAGATAATTCGTGGTGCAATAGAACTGAGTATATTACTTGAAGACATGTTGCAGTCAACTGTCATCGTTTAAACTAACAAAAAAAAATTCTGGTATCTGTTGTCTGCATAAGTATTTTGATTATTGCGATGTAATTCATATATAGTTTGTTATTGTAAGCCAGAAATTTAAAACTTCAGGTCAAATCTACTTTCCTCGTAGAAAAACATTCTTGAGTATGGCGACGCGAAGTCAATGTTTTAAAATTAATAAATGAAGAATATTTATATACCTTAACGCGATTCCCGAAGTTTTCTTTAAAAATCCCCGAATAGTTAGATGCTGCACAAGTACGATTATATTTAAAATTAACGGCTTTTACATCTTTCATGTAGCGATTGTTGTAGCGGAAAACTTCAAGGCGTTCGTAGATAAGATTGTAATCCTCTTGGTGAAACTGAAATTAGACAATAATTGCTTACTAAAAAGATAACATATGTTTCTTTACCAACACCACGCCAGCAATACTGCAAAATATTAAAATTACTACAAGATTCATTGTCGATCCGCTGGAATATCAACGACTAAATAATATAGAAACATACATGCATATACGTATTTGCTGACATAGTGTGCACTGTCATTAATTTATCATTAACGTATTATCTAGATAACATTATGATTAGACGAAGGCCGCTTGGCAGGGTTATTTGGATTGACGTCTCGTTTCATCATGACTGACTGACATGGTATTATGATTATGAGTATTATGACCATTGCATTACCACTTCTTTCAACAGTAAAATCATGACCTTATATATTTTTTGCACGATTAGTCATTTCTGACTATTTACCATGGGTAAAAAATTGTCATCGAACTGTATAAATACCTTACCGTTCTCCATACTTAATACACTATTTCCGCTGCCCAACTATTATTACTTGCTTTCGGGTTCGTTATCTGTGACGAATAGGTCAACTTCCCGTATTACTTCGATACGAAGTGTACGAAGTATTGAAATTCCCTCATATCTAAAACCACTCTGACTCAAATATCTCGAAAATTCGAGCCAACCGACTAATGAACCCACTATATCAAATCTCCGTCTCGGCGGTGCGGATCTTTTGGTGAAGATCCCAGCCCACTAGATCAATCCCCCGTATTGGGGGGTGCCTAAACGTACTGTGCGGGGGATGTATGTTCGTATGTGTACACGATTCCGGTCGCCAGGAACCTTCCTGAAGTCTTGGATCGTTTTCATACGATAGGTCCTCCGAAAATGAAGGCAACATCAACTTTTGAACTATGGTCGTCCGAAAAAAAATTTTTTTTTGTTTTTTTTTTATAAATAACTGGTTCATAGCATTTCATTGTATTAGCGAAACGGAGTGATGCTGAGTATCGAAGTATTCTTGGAAAGCACGGAAGGGCGCTTTTCTTGGGTGGGGGGTACCGTATATTTCTTGTTGGTTGATATGACAATAACAAAATAACAAGCCCGTTATAAATAAATATAACGGTCCCAGGACTGTTATAGAAAATTGATTTGCATTTAGTTACTATAGAAACAACAATCATGCACTTTATTTAGGCAAACAATATTTATATCATTCAAATGTATTTTTATTTTTATTAGTGGATAGCGCAAAGAAATGTTATTCACGACTCGATCGTTCAGTGCGTTACTGGAACAGTCCTTTAAAAATAGAAAAACTCTGCCCATCGGGCTTCGTTCTTCTAGCTTTTTTACTTCCTTTTACGATAAAGGACGTATTGGATTTACCCCAAAAATTCTAAATTGAGTTTTCAACAGATCTTAACGTTTTAAAAACTCCTGAACCCAAAAAAACATGTTTTTTCTGTTGTTACCGACAATATTTCTCACTTTTTCTCAACGTATGTCTTGGCAGGCTTGAGCTATTCTATCACAAAGTTGTTGAATATTTATTGGCCTAGTTTTATTCACTTTTTTTAATATTTCCCCATAAATAAAAATCAAATGGTGTGATATCGCAGAATGTAGGTCGCCATGCGATTAGGAAACTGTTACGACCTATCCATCTTCTTGGGAAATTCTTATTTAACCATTCCCTAACCACAACTGTATTATGTATAGATGCCCCGTCTAATTGATAGTACATTTCCTGCCGTACTGCAACTGGAAGATCATGTCATACATTCTATAAATCGTTATTTAATTTTTTTGAGAGATTTTAACAAAATTTTATTTTTAATGAAATTTCAGATTTAGCTTATTTGGACGATTTTGAACAACTTTTATTAACAATATTTTTGATAAAAAAAATCACTAATACGACATCTTCAATTTTGCTGTTTATTTTAAATCGTAGTAGGCTAGCATTTTGCAGTGAAGGGAAAGTAACATACCCCAAAAGTACAATTTAGTGAGCGGTATAATCAGCAAAAAGATATTTTTTGAATCGATAATATATTAAAAAGAGACTAGGGTGGTGCCGTTTAAAGTGAGACACACTGTATATCGGTAAAATTTGTTTGTTTACAAAAACATTACTGTTTATCAAAATTGACGAGAATACAACTGTCACTAATCAAAAGTCAATTTTGCTTTAAGGCAGCAATGTTTAAATGTTAAATAATAAAATTATACCAAAGAGAAAAATGTAAGGTCGTATAATTTTTAATTGGACAAATTACAGAAATGAAAAACAAAACTTCATACACAATTTCATTTTCATTATTAAAGAACACCATCCATACATTTAATAAACTTAGTTCACATAAGGTGTAAATGACAATTTTTTTTTGAGTTAGATGCTAATATTCTCGGAATCACTCCTGCTTGTTCTCAAACTAAGATTTTGAAAAAAATCAATCAAAGTAATTAATATACAGGGTGTCGTTAGAATTGAGTTTTAAAAAATTATCAAGAGTAAACTACCATTATTAGAAGAGATACCAAAAAAGTATTAAAGAAAAATGTTTAGAATTAAGAGTAATGTCAGACTCTCAATTTTTAGACAAATCGGCCTACTTTGATTTTTTTTATACCAACATACCTTTTATCGTAGCTGTAGGAGGCACTCAATTATTTTTTTTTACATCTTAGTTCATTAACCAGTTAGAGCGCCTCCTACAGCCACTATAAAACGTATGTTGATATAAAAAATAAAAAAAAAAATAATTAAAAATCAAAGTAGTCCGATTTATCTGAAAATTACAAATCTGACATTACTCTTAATTCTAAACAACTTTCCTTAATACTTTTTTTTGTTATCTCTTCTAAGAATGGTAGTCTACTCTTGACAATTAAAACTTAATTCTAAAAACACCCTGTTTATTAATTAATTTGATTAATTTTCTCAAAATCTTAGTTTGAGAACAAGCAGGAGCGATTCCGAGAATATTAGCATCTAACTAAAAAAAAATTGTCATGTACACCTTATGTGAACTCAATCCGCGAACACACTGTACAACAGAAGAATGCATACATTAACAAGCAGTTATAATTCTAATTGAATGTACAGTTATGGAATACGCAATTTTCTAGTTTTGCACCCCATTAAAGCACTGTTTTCAGTGTTTTAATGCCCACATTAAAACACCAAAGTAGATAATAGTAGTTCGTACAACTAGTAATGAAAGGATTAGTCCAAGCAATGGAGCGAAAATAAGGGGTCTACCACGCAAAAGGTCGTAACAAAATGAAATGCGGTAGGATCGTAAAATTTACTATCCTAATTATAACCCTGAGTTTTCGACCTTGTGCAAAGACCACTCGCGCCGCCATCTTGAAGAGATGGCGGTCAAAATCAGTTTTTTGCAAATATCTTCGTTTCTATTGGTTCTACGAAAAAAAATTATTAGGGGTTATTAGTTATTACTGCAATTTTTAAATAATTTCGTAGCGTACTGCCATCAAAGATAAATGCAGAAAATTGAATAACAGCAGGATTACCAAAACTTCTAAAAGTTCATTGAAAAGCAACCGAACACGCGGAAAAAATGATGTCTGGTATAGGCCAGTCAAATTAGATATTTACTTGACAAAAATACTACCTGAAAAGTGAGCATGTAGTTTTATAGAACAAATCACGTAGAATTGAATGAACTAAAAAGTAACAGCTGAATCAGTGGAGAAGTGATTCAAAATTGCGGTCAAAGTAATGAAAAAACGGTTTTTTGCATATAAAAGAGCAAAAACGCGATGAATTTTTTCCAAAAAAAAAAAGGCTTATGTAGTTTAAAAAAGCAAATAAATTAAGCTGTCGATGGTCAAAATCGATTGATTAGAAAAAAAGTTATCGCTAAAAAAACCGCTAAAAATGACCGATTTTTCAATTGGTCTTAACTTTAAAAAAAAAACCTATATAACGTTGAAATTTTCAAAAAGCATAGTACTCGGTGAGCAGAAAACTCACGATTTTAAAATTTGCAAAAATCTTGATTACTTTTTGCATAAATCATTTTTTTCGAAAAAAATACGTTTTCGCAGAAATTGATTTACTCAGCTTGCAGAAGTCGTACAGCAATCAGCATAGGCTTATTTTCTTCCTTAAGCGTTATACTACCACACACAATATAAGGGCAAATTTTTTTGTACTTGAAAATATGTGCAAATTTAATGTGAAGAGTGATCTTTTTTTTAAGCACACAAAATGTTGAATATTTTTGTCAATTTTAATTGTACCGAAATTACATAAGCACCATTCAATAGCTGTCAACTTTCTACGAATTTAATTGCGCTTTTGTTTAATTTAACAACAAAGTACACATAAACTTCAGATTAGTGGTCTTTATAAGACTGGCTGTTAGTGTAGTTATATATCACAGTCCCAGTGTGCCAAAGAATACTTGGTTGATATTTTGTCAATATATGTCTGGGTGGGCAATAAACTGCAGTAATAGTTATCTCATATGCAAGGGTTTGTACTTTGATAGATGTTTATATTATGTAACAATTACTTGTAAATAATTTGTTTAAATATATCTTATAATCCTATTTTTGATAAAAATATTTTTCACGTTTAATGACAGTTTAGAAATGAAATAATTAGTTGCTATAATTATTCTTCTAATTAATATTATGATTCTTATAATAATTATTAGAATCATTATAAACATTTAAAAAAGGAAGGATATTCTGAGTACATTGTGCAGGCGTGTAAACGCCCAGTGGAGCGGCCTACTACGAGTTTCTCCCCACAACGAACGCTACTCGCCACGGCACCGCTCTGAACGGAACATACATTTTGCGACGCTTAATGTAAACCGGTTCGCAATAAATAATACACGGTCAATAATTGCGGAATAATTTTTATATTACACTAGAAGTCTTCCACTAAAGTGTGTGCAAATTTCAGCCGCTAATATTAATAATTGAATGTGCAGCAATTTAAAACAAAAAAATTCCTCAGCTTCTTTGGGTCGTACTTTAATCTTTTTTTAATTACGGAGAAAATTGGCAGCTATCGAATGGTGCTTATGTAATTTCGGTAAAATTAAAATTGACAAAAATATTCAACATTTTGTGCGCGTAAAACAAAGATCACCTTTCACATTAAATTTGCACATATTTTCGAGTGCAAAAAAATTTGCGCTCATATTGTGTGTGATATTATAACTCTTAAGGAACAAAATAAGCCTATTCTGATTGCTATACGACTTCTGCAAGCTGAGTAAATCAATTTCTGCGAAAACGTATTTTTTTCGAAAAAAATGATTTATGCAAAAAGTAATCAAGATTTTTGCAAATTTTAAAATCGTGTGTTTTCTACTCATCTAGTACTATGCTTTCTGAAAATTTCAACGTTATATTGGTTTTTATTTTAAAGTTAAGAACAATTGAAAAATCGGTAATTTTTAGCTGTTTTTTAGCGATAACTTTTTTTTTAATTATTCAATTTTGACCATCGACAGCTTAATTTATTTGTTTTTTTAAACTACATAAGCCCATTTTTTTTGGAAAAAATTCATTGCTTTTTTGCTCTTTTATATGCAAAAAAACCGTTTTTTCATTACTTTGAGCGCAATTTTGAATCACTTCTCCACTGATTCAGCTGTTACTTTTTAATTCATTCAATTCTACGTGATTTGTTCTATAAAACTACATGCTCACTTTTCAGGTAGTATTTTTGTCAAAAAAACGAGGTATTTTCGACAATTTGACTGACCTAGTAACGTAATAACGTAGCACGTGAGAACGCGCATGCATTCAGTCTGGCAACCCTGCATATTCTGACCCGAGTGGTGCCGATCGGTTTGTTTACATCTGGGTGACCTAAACTGCACGTTTACCGGAAAGAGATATTTACAAGGGAGGAATATCTTCGTTAGAAAAGGTCCTGAAAGGTATAGGATTCCGCTGGAAAAAGGATGATCCACGCAGAGGGCTCATGGAGTTGGATCACATTGCTTTCCGCAGAGTGGTGTCTTTAAGGAAGTACATTTAAAAATCTGCAGCAGGAAAAAAACTGTCACAATTTGTATACTTACACGAAACGTGGATTTTCGAAAATGGCACTTTTTGTAGCTCATGGCAACATGATAATAAAAAAGCGTTAAAAATTAAAATCAGATGGAAAAAGGTTAGCATCATAAGTTTAATAACTGAATTTAAATAATATTATTTATCTATTTTCTAAGATAAATATCGTCCTTGATGCTGTGAGATAGATGGATTTATTCCTGGTGCCTCATTGATATTTACATCGAGCACAAAAAACCCGGATTACCACGGGGAAGTGAATTAGGAAAATTTTTAAAATGGTTTGAACACCTACTTCTGTAAAATTTGGAGGAGCCATCAATCATTGTTAATGGATAACGCAAGTTATCATAGCACATTGGCCGATAAAATACCCAAGCTAGTTGGAAAAAACAAGATATTATTGATTGGTTAGCAAGTCGGTCAGTGAATATTGAGGGGAATGTATTAAAAATGGAATTATTGCAGTTGGTTGTACTGTACAGTAAGTATATTAAGTGAATTTTGTGTGCTAAAGTACTAATGAATTTTTTTCAGGCACAAACCTCCAAAAGCTTATGTCGCAGACCACCTTGCTGAACAGTATGGACATACTGTGCTCCTACTTCCTCCCTACCATTGTATTTTCAACCCCACTGAAAATGTTTGGGGGATTACCAAAACTTATTATAATAAGCATATAGGTGAAGATGGGTACGGCGTAGAAAAAACCCTAAATATGTGGCAAAAAGCGTTAAGTAAAGTAACAGCTGAAACATGGTCAAATTGCGTTACACATGCAGAGGCCATTATACAGAAGTGGGGGGACAGGGAAGTGGGTTTTGACGTAGAAGACATTGCTCCAATAATAATACAAGTCAACGACGAAGAATCTGATGACACTTGTGATAGCGATTAATTACTATGTTGTAGATATTTTGCTGAGTTATAAGTGTATTTAAATAAATTACATTTTTAGTAAGTTTTGTTAATGTTCGTTTTAAGTTATTTTAATAAATTCATAAATTATAGTTATTTAAGTAATGAACAAACATTCGTCATTTTTGTAACTGATAGCAACATGTAATTTTATATTAAGCTAGTGAATCACCCGAGCTACGCTTCGGTGGGAAAGGGTGTTACATGTCACAATCAAAAACACATACAATCTTACCAATTATACATACAAAAATGTTGATAGACGAACATTGAATATTTGTGATTTAAAATTACACGATTTAATTAAATTAAGTATAATTTAGTTTTACTTTAATTTTTGGTACCTTTTTGAAAATAAAAACTGGCCTACGATCTAAGTCTAAAAATTAGCAAAATTTGAAGCTATCATACAATTTAATCGGTTCAGTATCTTCGGAGGAGATAGTGAATAAAAATACATACAAAGAAAGAGACCACCGATTTTATGGTATAGATAATCCGAAAATTAAAGTAGAATAAAAGCACAATATTTAGGCCAGTCGACGAGTACATTAATAGCAGGAGCAATTCCGAACAAGCTGGAATAAATTTTAATCTGTTCTGTTGGGACTCAAAAAATATATATTAATTTTGCATCCCTTGACAGGCCCGGATTTAACCGCCATGTTTTTATATTTTTCCTAATATTAGTGAATATCTCGATTAGTATCAATTTTTGAGCAAAATACGTAGTTATCAAAATTAAAGAAGAGTAAATTCTCAACAAAAAATGTTTTCTACATTTTTGTCATGCATTCGTTTGTTGCGAATCCATAGCCGTCGAAATAATTTTTCAAGCATTTGTTTTTATTATTATTGACGTTTGATGGGACAAAAATTTCTTTTTTTGAAAACTGATAAAAAATGTTGACATTTACATGACCTAAATCGATTGTCAAAGTGACGGTTTTTTGTTCACTGGATGTAAAAGTCTTACAATCTAGAACAAAAAAGACTTTTACGTTCAGCAATTTTTGATTAATGAAGAGATCACAATGTATACAAAATTTTCTTCGAGTTTCCACTAAGTGTGGAGCTGTGCAGTTTTTGAAAAAACGTTTTGATACTTGATTGCAAAATTCTTTTGCATGATCGAATGTTTTTTTTGCTCGCGATGCTCGCAAAAAATGGTTATTTTTGTATCTCGAACGCGAAATGCTACTTTTGCGTTCTAGAATGGAAGTTATTTTGCCGAGCTTTAGCGAGGCAAAATACCCATTCGAGAACGCAAAAGCATTTCGCATTCGAGATGCAAACAATGATTTTTCGAAAACTGCAATAAAACTAAGTAGTATGAGAATAAAAAAAAATAAATAAGGTAACTGTCAACGTTAATTGACAATTTTATATTTCATAAACAATTAATTTTTGAACCACGGCCTGCTGAATTGTTTAACAAACGTCAAAGTGATGTATAAATTTAACTCACTGCAATATCGGCACCTTCAATTTACATGTAGTACAACATAAATTAGTCATGTTTATAATCGTTTATAATAGTTATTAGTATCTATTGAAATTTTAAATTACTTAATATAAAACTAATGTGGGTTACTTAATTAATAAAATCACAAATAAGTTCCTAAAAAATTACAAATTTTTTGACATTTCTTTTATGTTCTAGAACGCAAAAGAGTTTTGCGTTCTAGAACATAAAAGTATTTCGCTGTTAAGTGACAAAAAAGAATCGCTTTGCTTACTGAGAATTTAACGAAAATGTCAACATTTGATGACAGTTTTCGAAAAAACTCATCCTTGAATACAAAAGTAGGATTTCGCAATCTAGAATCAAAAATAACTATTTTGTACTATATACGATGTCTATTAGTCATGTAAAGAAATTACGTCGCTTACTTTGTACTCGCTTCTACACCACCTAGAGGTAGAGTACTCGGCGCGTTCTTTTTAAGTGGTATCCCCAAACCGGCGTGAAAACAGCAGCCAAAAGATAGCAGCCAATTTTAACGACGATACCCGAAGCAACCACAAAATCAAAAGATGTAGATAGCCACACACATTACCACCTATAACTTATTATTCGATTTCCTTAGTTTAAAAACCATACATAGCCAGAAATACGTAAGGAATAAATATCTATATTAACAACAATATCCTAACAACTAAATAAAAGCTGTAATACATGCAAGCTGTCGAAGAGGGTAGCAGCCAACCCCAAAATATTCAAAAATTAATTACGAGAAAACTGTACATGGTGCCACGATTAAACTTATACATAAATTAAATTGCCCCATAACCAATCTAACAGTGCCCCTGCCAAACACTCGCAAGCCGTCGAAGGGGGTAGCAGCCAACCCCAAAATATTCAAAAATTAATTACGAGAAAACTGTACATGGTGCCACGATTAAACTTATACATAAATTAAGGTACCCCATAACCAATCTAACAGTGCCTCTGCCAAACACTCGCAAGCCGTCGAAGGGGGTAGCAGCCAACCCCAAAATATTCAAAAATTAATTACGAGAAAACTGTACATGGTGCCACGATTAAACTTATACATAAATTAAGGTACCCCATAACCAATCTAACAGTGCCCCTGCCAAACACTCGCAAGCCGTCGAAGGGGGTAGCAGCCAACCCCAAAATATTCAAAAATTAATTACGAGAAAACTGTACATGGTGCCACGATTAAACTTATACATAAATTAAGTTGCTCCATAACCAATCTAACAGTGCCCCTGCCAAACACTCGCAAGCCGTCGAAGGGGGTAGCAGCCAATCCCAAAATATTCAAAAATTAATTACGAGAAAACTGTACATGGTGCCACGATTAAACTTATACATAAATTAAGGTACTCCATAACCAATCTAACAGTGCCCCTGCCAAACACTCGCAAGCCGTCGAAGGGGGTAGCAGCCAACCCCAAAATATTCAAAAATTAATTACGAGAAAACTGTACACGGTGCCACGATTAAACTTATACATAAATTAAGTTGCCCCATAACCAATCTAACAGTGCCCCTGTCAAACACTCGCAAGCCGTCGAAGGCGGTAGCAGCCAACCCCAAAATATTCAAAAATTAATTACGAGAAAACTGTACATGGTGCCACAGCTTAGGGAAGGACCTGGACCAACAGCCTATTATACACGCAATTGAGAACAAACAATTAAAGTGGTTCGGACATGTACACCGCATGGGATACGGAAAGTTCGTTCCCCACATTTCGTTCCCCACATTTCGTACCCCACATTTCGTTCCCGGGATTTTTCGTCTCCCCACATCTTCGTTCCCGAGCGAGCTCAATTTTCACCTAGATTACAGGGCGTTGAAAAACCAGTGCAGCAATCTGAATACAGTTAGAAAATGAAAGATATTTTAGTTAGTTTATTTATGATAAGAACAAAATAAATTGTATTTATTAAAAATGGCGGTTTAATATAAGTTCGTATCTTCCTAATATTTTTTATAGGGCCATAATTCCTCATTCTGAACAACTTTTATTAGTAATATTTTGCCGTATCATGAACAAAAAGGGTAGTTTACCTGAAAAGAAAATAATTTTTGCTTAACTGTCAAGGCCGACTTGTTTTTGAAAAACTGAAAATTTTCTTAAGATTCTCTACAAACCAAGAAGGAATTATAATTCCTATAACATTTTCATGTAAAAGCAAACAGCATATGTTTTTTTGGTAAAACTAAAAATAAAATTTAGTTCCCTCTTGTAAACTCAATCCGGGGACATACTGTATATAGTTCTTATCAGTTTATTATAATAAATGCATTCCTATCGCTGTAGTCGTTTTTCAACACCCTGTAATCTATGAGACAAATTGAGCTCGCGCGGGAACGAAGTTTCCGGGTACGAGATGTGGGGAGACGAAATATCCCCGGAACGAAATGTGGGGTACGAAATGTGGGGAACGAAATGTGGGGAACAAACTTTTCGCAAACCACACCGCATGAACATCACAAGATACCCGAAACTGATAATAGAGACAAGAATGGAGGTAAGAAGAACAAAAGGCAGACCCCAAATTAAATGGAAAGATAATATCGGACAGACGGCTAGTATAAGAGGAAAGAATATGGAGGAGATAAAAAGAATGGCAAGAGAGAGCAAATCCTATAGGAAATGGATAATGGGCCCAACGCCGTGAGGCACAAATGGGAAACGGAAAAGAAAAAGAAGAAGAAGAAGTAGAAGAAGATATTGCTAGAGCCTGTAGGGGAGGTCACAGCGTAAGTGAGACAGACAACCAACTCTTCTACGTACTTGGTGAGCTGTGCGCAAACGTCGTCCGTGCCGTGGGGAAGTGAAGCTCACGGTCAAGTTTAAAATTGGCTTCTAAAGGCGGAGTTCGAATGCTCAGGCATGCGCACGAGACGCGTAGTGTTCAGAGTGAGACTACATACCCTACTAGCAATATAGAAGTAATACATATATAGCTAAACCTAACCTGCTAACCTTGAATTTGACATAGACTTACAGTGCCGCCAACATATTATTCATACGTTTGAATTTTCACAGTCCGCTGAGGATCAGTTTTTTTTAACTCTCAATACAATAAAACAACTTCTCCTCAACTTGGTTATGTTTTGACATTTAGTGTCTCTTTAATATTTGATCATACTCCAGTATAATAATCATACAGGGCATTAATGTAGTATGATAATTATATCTATAACGTTAATGTTGTTTAATAATATTGATTTGTAACTTACTCAACATTTCTGCTTGAAATGAGTTGGTCTGTATATGCATTTCAACGAACTAATCCTGATAGAGTGCGAGTGTTTGGAAGGGGCACTGTTAGATTGGTTATGGGGCAATTTAATTTATGTATAAGTTTAATCGGGGCACCATGTACAGTTTTCTCGTAATTAATTTTTGAATATTTTGGGGTTGGCTGCTACCCCCTTCAACGGCTTGCGAGTGTTTGGCAGGGGCACTGTTAGATTGGTTATGGGGCAACTTAATTTATGTATAAGTTTAATCGTGGCACCATGTACAGTTTTCTCGTAATTAATTTTTGAATATTTTGGGGTTGGCTGCTACCCTCTTCGACAGCTTGCATGTATTAGAGCTTTTATTTAGTTGTTAGGATATTGTTGTTAATATAGATATTTATTCCTTACGTATTTCTGGCTATGTATGGATTTTGAACTAAGGAAATCGAATAATAGCTTATACGTGGTAGTGTGTGTGGCTATCTACATCTTTTGATTTTGTGGTTGCTTCGGGTATCGTCGTTAAAATTGGCTGCTATCTTTTGGCTGCTGTTTTCACACCGCTTATCCCCAATAGGCCTAATCCACTATGCCAACTTTGCTATATTTCACCCTAAAGTTGTTACTAACCGAGATATTTACAAATTAAAAATTTTGCCCTTTTTTCAAGATGGCGGCCAAATCCGGGCTTTCTAGGGGGTGCAATTTTAAGAGATATTTCTTAAAATTAATTTCAGCTTGTCCGGAATTGCTCCCGCTAATTGCCATTTTAAAAGACTTATCGACTGGACTTAGGACTGGAAGTAAATATAAGAAAGACAAAATCAATGAGAATTGGCACCAACAACCAACAGAGATTTCACATTAACAACGAACAAATAGGCGAAGTAGAAGAACACTGTTATTTAGGTAGCACAATAACTATAAATGGCGGAACGGAAGAGGATATTGAACAACGAATAAGAAAAGCCAGAATAGCATTTGGGACTCTAAAAGACATATGGAACAGCACACAACTAACAATAAACAACAAAATACGAGTTTTCAACACCAACGTCAAATCCATACTTCTCTACGGCTGTGAAACATGGAAAATAACTAATACTGCAAGCACTAAACTGCAGACATATGTCAATAGATGTCTGCCCAGAATAGCAAAAGTACGTTGGACGGATTTCATGACCAACACCGAACTATGGAAAAGAACTAAACAAACCGATTTACAAACAGAATTAAAGAAAAAGAAATGGTCATGGATCGGCCATGTGCTAAGGAGAGAAACAGATCATATAGCCAAAGCAGCACTATACTTTTTCAACTTCAAATTGGGACTAATGAATTTCAAAATGGGAATAAACAATTTCAAAATGAAATAAACAATTTCAATTTGAGAATAAACAACTTCAATAGATTGGAACCCACAGGGCAGACCTAAAATTACCTGGAGGAGAGCAATTCAACAAGAAATAAAAAAGGCGGGAGAAACGTGGCTGGAAGTAAAACACATTGCACAAAACCGAACCAGATAGAAAGCATTTGTAGAGGCTCTATGCTTCAATGTGGGAGATTGAGGACACACATATATATATCGACTGGCCCAATTAGGTTATAATCTTTTTCATTTTATTTCCAGCGTGATAGTTCTTGAATTTAGAATTTTTCTGCTCACTATATTTATAATTTAAAAACTTCATTCTAATAAATATCCGCTGTTTAACAAACATTTTCAATATAATATTATCGACACCATTATATTTAATTTTGAGTTTATTAATAAGTTTTTTTTAAATTTTCTTTGTATTACTTAAACCGGAAGACATATAATTTTTAAATTCCTCATCCAAATTTTTAATCAGGGCAAAAAACTCATCAGAAGGTTGAATTAATCGACCATAGGACAAATGTACTACCCATGGAGGTACTACCAAGTTATCTACTTGTTTTTCTTTTAAACTATAAGTGTGATTGCCCAGATGAGGGTGGCTAGTTTTAAGTTTTTTGGCTATCCATCCTGCTAAATATTGGAGACCGTCTTTTTCTAAAGAATCGATTAGAACGTTGTCATGGGGTTTCTTGACTTCCATGTCTTCAAACGTATCTGACAAGCTTGAAGTTGATGAATCTTCAGCAGGAATCTCAGCGCCAGACTCTCTTATAACTTCACCAACAATATAAATATCAGAACAACGATTGGTATTTGAATTAATTTGTAGGTTGGTAGATTTTCCCAATATAATTAATCGCAGCCGTTGTAGAGCATGCATGGGTGTAGGATGATCGTTTAAACCACCTTGTGTTCGCAATTGGCCAAATAGATTTTCTAGCGAATCTTGGTTTAATCTGTGCGTTAATATGTAAGCTGCACCATATACTTCATGTAAATCTTTATATAAATGCTTTAACGAATTGATAGATAACAAGATTCCTTTTTGAAATGTTTGAATGACCCTTTTTCTCTTGAAAATGACCGTGCTCATCAAATTATACATTTGATCTAAAATGTCATTTTGAGCATCAATATTTTTACCATATGCAGATTTAATAATTAGGTCGTGATCGGGTGTATACGAGTTCATGATGTCATACCATGAGTTAACAAGCTCTAAGTATGAATGGTCCTCGACACCGAAATGTAAAAGAGGCAATAGATCATGAATGAATGAATGAATGAATAAAATTGGAAGCTTCAATTGCTGCATTATTATCGGGATAGTAATGTCTTAACGCTATTGCTGTTGTATAACTCAGTAATTCTGCTGCCATACGAACATTCTGTCTTTTAGGACCTTCGACAGTTAAATGATTCATTGTTAGTTTAAATCAGCTACTAATTTCTTGTTCGTTTGATGATATTAACTGATGCACTGTATCCTTATTAATAACACAATTATTATGTACAAATTCTGAATCTAAATACCAATTCCTAATGAACTTGAGAAGATGTGGGTCATCCGCAAAGAAGTAAATATTTGAACCAGTCAATTGATGTGTAATAAACGGGTTTTCATATGTAACATTTACATCACGCCACAGTGAAATATTTGTTGGTCCGCAATCACTTACACACGCAACAACTTTAAAACCTATATGGTACAGCGCATTTATAATATTATGTAGGATTTCTGGAGTCATCTTTTGATCAAAGTCGGCAAAAACAGGAGTTTTCCATTTTCCAATTAAACCTCGAGCATTTACAATTTGCAGTTGTGAATGAGGTCCAATAACCCGGTCATTTTTGACATCATATTCGTATGATTCAGCAACCTTCATCTCATCATATTGAAGAACTACCAACTTTTCTATTTCCGACATAGTTATTCCTGCAATTTTTAGGAACTGAAAAACAGTTTTCAGTAAACCCTGCTGCATGTCCATCTTAGATGCCCAACGTTGCAATGTCGATATTCCTGTATTTCTCTTAGATATATGTAGCTCCTCTTGCTCAAATATCTCAAAGTAAAAGCTTGAGTAATATCCTGTGTTGTCCATTTTATATTTCTAGAGCCTTCTATTTTTCGCAATTGAGAAGGCGTAAATATTTTTGAAAAGATAGCACATTTACAACTCTTTGCGACGTTAATTTTCTTTTTACAGCTCATTGTTCTTAATAAATTGATTTTTTTGCATCTTTTGTATTTTCCTATCATTTTCAAGAATAGTCTTTGTTAGGTCTGCAATGGTATTTTGTAAAATGAAGTTTCTATCTCCATCGATTCTTGTGGCTCTAAGATGGTACAGTGCATAGATGTACTATCAACTTCAGTGTATTTTTTTTGTCCATGAATAGAAATTGGCACGGCCCCTAATTTTAACATACGTCCTCTTGGTATATATTGCAATACCTCTGCTTGAAGATTCTTTTCAAAACCATTTTCGTCGAAATGTAATGAACATATTCTCCAAGTTTTTGGATTGAACGGTCGATCGCTGTCACAAAATGCAATCCACTGCTGACGAAGCAATTCATTTTTTGGAAATAAATGCAAACTTATTGCGCTTTCGGTAAGAATCTAGTTTAGCGACCAACTCCGATCTACATGTGTTTAAACTTGATTTAAACACACATAAATTTTATTTTCTAAAATTTATGAAATCCAGTCGCACGTTTTTAAAATGCAATTCCGATTTAATAGCAAGAAAATTTTAATGCCGCAATCACCAGTCTTTGCCTCATAATTACTAAATTTAATATGTTTAAATTAGATTAAACATATATATATTTCAGTCCAAATTTACGGAACATTATACATAATTTAAAAGCCAGTGTTATTACGCAATCAGACGAGTTAAAGACCAGGAAAAATGCAAATCTGCACTTCATGCACAATATCGACCTACAGTAGCAAGTTCAACGGGCGACTTTCGCTCTAGCAGGAAATAAAAACTGCAGAATTGCTACATTGCTGTTTTGTAATTTAAACGCTCTGTCCCAGTAAACTGTACATATGAACTTTGATATTGTTACTTAGTTAAGCGTTTTAGTTTTATATAAATACAAGTTTATTTTTATAATAAAAACAATCTGCATTTAATGTTTGATTCATACACTACCCCTTCTAAGCCATAATATTTATGGGGCATGAGGCTGTGCTCCAGGGGTTAGTGTTTCTACTGTCGTCCGTTCAAGTACCATTGACTACATTGGTTTAAAACGTAAACACAGTCTTGTTTACGTGCTTGACGGATAGAATCAGCGCAAAGTAACGGAATCCTGAAGCAGCCTCTCAGGCAATTCTGTTCAACATGTGCTATAAACCATTCGACGTGTCTCGTCGAGCTGAACAATATTGTCCACGGGGACAATCGGGGCAGACCAATGGTTACTGAGATACAGCACTCTAAAGTTTTTTTTTTATAAACTTTTTTCTTCGTGGAAAACACTCTGGGGCCTTTGGCGGGGCGCCGCACAGCATTTCGCGCAGCGTACCTCACCGAAGGCTAATAGCAAGTCACACTGCGCGCCACCTACCCTAACCTTACCTAACATAACATAACTTAACCTAATCTAGTTTAGCGACCAACTCCGATAAACATGTGCTATACACCATTCGACTCGTCTCGTCGAGCTGAACAATATTGCTGCTGGGAACATTCGGGGCAGACCAACGGTTACTGAGCTACAGCACTATAAAGTTTTTTTTTCTAAATTTTTCTCGTGTAAAATACTCTGAGGCCTTTGGCGGAGCGCCGCGCAGCGTACCTCACCAAAGGCTAATAACAAGTCACAATGCGCGGCACCTAACCTAACCTAACCTAACCTTACCTAACCTAACCTTACCTTACCTTACCTAACCTAACTTAACCTAACCTTACCTAACCTAGCCTTACCTAACCTAACCTAATCTAACCTAACCTAACTTACCCTAACGTAACCTAACCTTACCTAACCTAACTTAACCTAACCTAACCTAATCTAACCTAACCTAACCTAACTTAACCCAACATAACCTAACTTAACCTAACCTAACCTAACCTAACCTAACCTAACCTAACCTTACCTAACCTAACCTTACCTAACTTAACCTAACCTAATCTAACCTAACCTAACCAAACTTAACCTAACCTAACCTAACCTAACCTAACCATACCTAACCTAACTTAACCTAACCTAACCTAATTTAACCTAACCTAACCTAACCTAACCTAACCTAACCTAACTTAAACTAACTTAATCTAACCTTACCTTACCTAACTTAACCTAACCTAAACTAACCT
The DNA here is from genome assembly GCA_940337035.1 of Agriotes lineatus. Taxonomy (NCBI): domain Eukaryota; kingdom Metazoa; phylum Arthropoda; class Insecta; order Coleoptera; family Elateridae; genus Agriotes; species Agriotes lineatus. Next base: position 42,692 of record CALNHX010008018.1, read on the forward strand.
AACCTAACCTAACCTAACCTAACTTAACCTAAAATAACCTAACCTGACTTAACCTAACCTTACCGTACCTAACCTAACCTAACCTATCCCAACCTAACCTAACCTAACCTAAACTTACCTAACCTTACCTAACCTAACCTAACCTAACCTAACCTTACCTAACCTCACCTAACCTAACCTAACCTAACCTAACCTAACCTAACCTGACCTAACCTTACCTTACCTAACCTAACCTAACCTAACCTAACGTAACCTAACCTAACCTTACCTAACCTAACCTAACCTTACCTTTTTTTTCAGAGGAGTGTTGCAGGAGTCAAGCTACCTGATCAAGTGACTCCTCAGGAATTGGCAACAGGCTCGGAATCACATAATGTATTACTTCGAGCCTGTTCCAAAGAGTAATTATATTCGGTATTTAATTTTGTCTAGAAAATATTATATCTATGCTTATTAATATGTATTTCTTTCCTTATTAGTATATATTTCTATCCTACTTGTTGTCTAGGCTTCCTGTCTTGCCCTTTCGTCCTCTTCTTTCTTTTTCATTATCCTTGTCAGTCGTCGGGATATCTCCATCCAGTCGTTGGAGTTTTTTAGCATACCGGGTATTAAATTATTAATCGTTACTGGTTCTTCCAGTATGGTCTCTATTTGAAGTCGTTCCCTGTTCCATCTTGGGCATTCGAAGACGGTGTGGTAGGGGGTATCCACTCTACCGCAGTACTCGCATTCGTCTTCGTCTTGTATCTTCATTCTTTTCAGATAGGATCCAAAACAACCATGTCCTGACAGTATTTGTGTTAAATAGTAATTGGTTTCTCCAAATCTTCTGCTGTTCTATGTCCGTATATTTGGAATTAGCGCTTTGGTCCACATTGCTTTTTCGCGCTGTTCTACCCAACGTTCTTGCCAGATTGTGAGGGTTTCTTCTCTGGCCTCCCTTGTTGTTACCTCCCTTCTTTCGTATAGGGTTATCCTTTCGCGCACCAAGAGATCCATGGGTGGAGATCCCACGATTACCTGTGCCGCCTCCGTAGAAATGGTTCTATATTCTGAACAACACCCTAGTAGGGCTTTCCTTTGCACTTTACCTATTAGGTTTAGGTATTTTTTCTTCTTTGCCGCCTTAACCCATATCGGGGCACCGTATAGTATTTTTGAATATATCACAGACAGTAGCATTTTTCTTTTTCCGTGTCTGGGTCCCTTGGCGTTCTTCATTACCCGCAGTAGAGCTTGTGCCGTCTTTTCGGCCGTTCTAGCTATGTTTCGCACATGTTCTGTCATAGTCATATTACGATCTATGTGCACTCCTAGACACTTCGTATGTTCTGCGATGGTGATTTTCGTGTTGTTTATATATAACTGCAGATCTTTTAACTTTCGTCTTCCTGTAATTATAACTGCCACAGTTTTTTCGGCAGCAATTTTTAGGTTGTTGTTTTTCATCCACCCGTTTACTCTTAATGCAGCTGTGTTTAATTTAATTTCTAGAGATTCTTTAGTTCTGGCCTTAGCGACAATCGTCAAGTCGTCTGCATATGCGACCAGTCTTACGTCTTGGGGAACATCTATGTTCAGGATTGGGTCGTAGAATAGGTTCCACAGAAGTGGCCCCAGAACCGATCCCTGTGGAACTCCGCAAGAAGTGTTCATAATGGCGGTGTTTCCTATCGCTACAAATCTGTTGGACAAATAGTCTTTAATTAATCTGATCAGGTACGGGCTGATAGTTCTTCTTTCCATTTCTTTGATGATGCCCTCCCATCTTACCGAATTGAACGCATTTCTCACGTCAACCGCGATCAGGGCGCTGTATTGCCTTTTCCCATATTTTCCTTTATTAGCGCTGTCTCCTACTTCTTTGATGGCCTTCAGGGCGTCAATAGTTGACCTGCCTGATCTAAATCCAAACTGGATATTTGAGAGGTCTTCTTCTTCTTGTATTTCTTTTTCTATTCTATTATATAGCATTCTTTCTAGCACCTTGGCTGCCGTGTTTATTAAACATATGGGTCTATAGGTTATGTTGTCATTTTCATGTTTTTTTGGCTTTTCTATTAATATTAGCTTGGCTTTCTTCCAGTCCGCTGGTATTTCCCCAGAGTTTAGGATGGTATTGTACGCTGAGAGGCATTGGTTCGGGTATATATCTGTTGTTGTTTTAATTATATCGGACGTAATCCCGTCTAATCCAGGTGCTTTTCTCGTATTGAGCCTTTTTGTAGCGTCTTTTAGTTCTTCTATAGTGAATAGGTTGTACTCTTCCTCATTGACTATTGTTGTCGTCCACCCCGGTGTCTGGACACTGGGGAATAATTCTCGTGCGATGTCTTGTATTTCTTCTGTTACAGTAATTTTCGGATGGAGACGTAGTTTTTTGCAAGCGATTTTGTAAGCGTCGCCCCATATATTGTTATCGAGGTCATTGCAAAGTTTCTGCCATGCCGTTTCTTTGGCCTTGGTTATAGCGGTTCTAAGTCTATTTTTTTGTTCTATGTATTCCAATTTCCTTTGGTGTCTTTCATCTGGCGTTGCGGCGTTTCTAGCATTGATACGAGTCAGCATTCTTTTCCTTCTAATGCACTCTGCTCTGATTTGTTGAATTTCTTCACTCCACCAGTACACTTGTTTTCTGTATTCTGTGTTATTTCCGAATTTTACGAATGTTTCATCGCATGCTTTGGTTATTTTTTCTATCATGTCTGTTGGGGTCATATTTTCTTCTGGCTGGTCTTGCATGTATGTCTGTAAGTTTTCTTTATATCTGTCCATCAACTTTGGATTGATCTTCCAACCCCTTCTCTCTCTGCCCTCTACTTTCCGAGTGACTGTACCGTCTATATTGAAGTAGATGTAGTGGTGATCACTTAACGTCTCCTCTGTGCTTACCGTCCAGTTTATTATTTTTCCATTTAGAGTTGAGGTGTGGAAGGTGATATCAATATACGATGTTTGTTCACCTCTCTGAATGTTGGGTATATTACCTGTATTTGCAACTTCCCATCTAGTTGAAGATAACCATTCAGTAACAATATCTCCTCTTCTATCTTGTCTGGGGGCACCCCATAGATATGACTTCGCGTTCAGGTCTCCGCATAGTATGGCTTTATCGCTATTTACTACCCTTATGTCCGCATCCAGTTTGTTTATGTATGTTTCAAACTTATCAATAGGGATATTCGGCGAAATATAACATCCGTATAGGATCCATTGGTTAGTTTTAATCCACACGTACCCTTCGCCGCTTCCAGAGTCGATAACCTCTACCTTGCGTCCATATATTCTGATAGCGACGTCGCTTCTGCTGTCTACAAAATAACTATTGTTTTGGACCATGTTTTTGTTGGGTTCAGTGATAATTGCTATGTTCGCTTTCAGTTCATGCATTTTTTGGTGTAATAAGTCCATCGCCGCGCCTGATCTGTTTACATTAATTTGGATTACGTTCGCCATTGTTTTGTCTGGTCAAACCTGGTTCCCTTTCTCGTGCATTTCTGAGGTTTCCCTTTCTATTTTCTCGTAGTATTAAAACCAATTGTTTGTATTTAGGGCAAGTCATAGTTGCTGCCTCATGTTGGTCGCTATCGCAGTCTAAGCAGTACTTTTGTTTGGTGCAATTTCTTGCAATGTGTCCTTCTTGGCTACATTTACGGCAGTTGCTCTTTAGATCTATGTTTTGTTCTTTACAATACGATTTCTGGTGCCCATATCTAAAGCATCTATTGCATCTTGCCGGGGTTAATATTTCGCTTATTCTGCATCGGGTCCATCCTATAGTTATTTTGCCTTTTTTCATAAGGTCAAAAGCATCCTTTCTTGGTAATCCAACCGTGGCCGATTGCGTATACCCATCTCCTGTGGTTTTAAGGGTGTGTACCTTGACATTACTTTTATCTATTTTTGCGTCTAGCTCCTTTATAATGGATTCAGCTATCTCGTTTCTATCTACCGTTGCGTCCATGTCTCTTATTATAACGACTTTCTGTCTTCCGGCATTCTCTATTGCCCTTGTACCGTCCTTAAAGTTTTCGTTGACCAGTCTCTTAAAGCTACTTATACCCTCTGCTTTATTCTCTGTTATGACTAGCCGTATATCTCCGTTTGCCTTCCTCTTAATATTGTTTACCTTAACCCCGATATCTTGAGGGTCTATGCTGCTTTTGAGCATCTTTAATGTTTCAGCATAAGTGCTTGTTTCATTGCTGTTCCGTTTAATGTCTATAACTTTGCTTTCCTTACTTCGTTGACTCGTTACTTTATGCCATAGCCCTTCATCAGTTACTCCGCCTTGAAGTGTAAACCTGTTGCTGCTTTGGATGTCTTCCATAATCCTCTTGGTGGTTAGTATGGTTAATTCGAGTTCTGAATTCAGCAGCACACATTCCAGAATTTTTCTTGTATTGACGATATTGTGACTCTTGGTCATGGATATATAACCTTGCGTTATACCTTTTTCTGTCAGGAGCTGTTTTAATTTTCCAAAAGTTTTGAACAGCATGATATTATGTTTTTCTTTCATTTCCCCACTCAATTCTTTTTGTCTGAGGTTGTTCGTTATTACATATGTTCTGTTGGTGGTTTGGTTTTCTGTTTCCATCCCTACCTTAGTTAGTGAAGTAGTGTTCTCGATACATATTATTTCCCCATCCTTTTGTTTCTCACTTTCCAGCAGTGTGGCTAGTTCCGGGTGGTTAACCTTTAATTTATCTAGCAATATTTCTTTGTTGTCATTTTTCGTGTCTACTATGAAAATTTTATCGGTTCCGGTATTTTGTTTGAACGGATTACCAACCGCAATTGTAGTCTGGCTTATCTTCCAGTGTACTTTTATCTCCCCTGGGGTTACCACGGCTAGTATTGTTTGTGTCCCTTTCCTGTGTCCGGTTTCTTTCATCCCTCCTTTTCTTTTTTGTTTCGCCTGTATTATTCCCACGCTTCTCCTGATGGGGCGTTTCTTCTCTGCCCCGATTTTCTCTATATACCTCTTTTTCTGATTGCTGATCACCTACAGTATTGTATTTGTCTTGTTTCTCCTCTTCCTTTTCTCCGTGTTCGCCTATCTCTTGATGTGTAATTTCACCGAGGACGACGCCTTCCTCGTTGTCCAGTTTCGCCTGTGGAGGGCTTTTCGATACAGGACATCTCTTTCCGAACAACGCTTCTCTTTCCATCTCCTTCTCTTCCTCTGTCAGCAGTGTTCCAGTAGCCAAAACCGCCTGGTTCCCTACAGTATTATTATCCTTGCAGACGCTGGATGACGGTCGGGGGTGGCCTGCTTGGTCACCATCCACACCGACCGGAACTGGGGAGAATCCGAACCCCTGCTCCGTATACTTCTCTACTTTCTCTTCGCTCATCTTCCTGTTTCTACACATGTCCATGCATTTTATACCTCCTGCCAGGTTTGGGTTCGTCAACGTGCTGTCTCTATTCCATCCTATTTGTGCCCATAATCATTTCCATGTTTGTCGCGGGTTATGTTTCGTCATCTGTCAATAGTCCGAGAAGAGTATCCGTGTTCATTGCAGATGTTGACATCGATGATCCGTCCAGGTTCCACCGCAGCCCTAGTTATCGGCGTTGGCGTCCCGGGTAGCCTCCGGTCGTGGCCAAGGCCCGTTTCCGGAAGACCCCCGCGGCGGCTATTCCCGGCGTTGCCAGCACGGGCATTCCCCGGACCTAGACTTAACGGCTGGTTTCCGGAAGAATCCCGCGCCAGATTGCTGATTCGTTGGCAGTGGGTTTTTTTATCGAGGTATAGCTCCTCTAGATATGTCGTGTTTTGCACCCCGAAGGGCCTAGAGCATACCTCGAGGAGGTTATGGCTCTTCACCACGCACGACACTCTTGGGTAGTGAGAGGCTATTGGAGGCGCATCATCTACCCCTGTGTGTAACACACCATGCCCCAACCTAACCTAACCTCACCTAACCTAACCTAACCTAACCTAACCTAACCTAACTTAACCTAACTTAACCTAACCTAATCTAACCTAACCTAACTTGACCTGACCTAACCTAAACCTACCCTAACCTAACCTAACGTAACCTAACCTAACCTTACCTAACCTAACCTAACCTAACCTAACCTAACCTAACTTAACCTTTTTTTTTTTTTTTTGGTTTGGCAGGGGAAAATCTTACTAGACATGAATGCCCGTACATTCATAGTGTCGGATTCTCACCGACTAAAAACCCCTGCCTCTTCGCCTCGTAGGCACTGGTATCGCTTGCGCATTCTTCAGTGCCCAGGGTTGACTTATAATCGTTCCTTTCGGTTTAATCTCCTCTGTCCTGCGTTTCTCTCATTCTTTCTTTCTGTTCTTTCAGAGCCAGAACTTTTTTGATATACCGGTGTATTGCTTTCCAGTGGTCTTTGTCGCTCAACATTGTTTCAACCACGTTGTCGGCATCTACTGCTCTATCAATTGTCGTTTGCAGCTGCTCCCTGTATACTATCCAGCGGTCACACACAAAGATTGTGTGTTCCGCCGAGTCCTCATGAGCACAGTATATACATCTGCTATCGTGTGTCTTTTTAATTCTGTTTGTTAAGCTCCTGAATGTTCCATGACCCGACAAGAATTGTGTTAAGAAGTAATCGGTTTCTCTATATTTGCATTCAACCCAGTTTTTTATGTTTTTAATTAACCTTTTAGTCCAGAGGCTTTTTTCTCCTGGCTTATCCCATTCCTCTTGCCATTTTGCAATTGTGTGGTTTCTTTCTATTATCTTAGTTTCTCTCGCGTTTCCATCTTGCCTTCGGTGTAGTCTCGTTCTTTCCTCAGCCAGCAGTGTTATAGGAGGAATTCCTGTGATTACCTGGATGGCAATTGCTGACACCGTTCTGTAGGCGCTTCCCACTCTAAGTAATGCTCTTCTTTGGACTCTTACCATTGCCTCTTCATGTCTCCTAATTCTATGGGCGCTAGTCCACACTGGGGCTCCATATAGTAATACTGACTGTGTAACCCCGTAAAGAATTCTGCGCTTCAAATTGCTGGGGCCTCCAATATTTGGCATTAGCTTTGATAGTGCCGCTATGCTCTTTTCCGCCTTCTGTGTTACCATCCTTACATGTGGTCCGAATATTAATTTGTCGTCAATTACGACGCCCAGGTATTTTAGCTGTTTGGCTGGCTCTACGTCGACCCCCCTGATCATGAATCTAATACCGTTCCTGTTCCTCGGACCTTTTAGTACCACAGCCTCGGTCTTCTGCGGGGCTATTTTTAGATGGTGCTTATTCATCCATCCTGTTACTAACCTTATGGACTCGTCTGCCCTGTGTTGCAGTTCTTCTTTGTCGTCCGCCTCTATTATCACTGCCAGGTCGTCGGCAAATGCAATTGTGGATACTCCTTCTAGCAGTTGTATTTCCAGTAATTCGTTGTAAAGGATGTTCCAAAGTGTGGGGCCCAACACAGAACCCTGCGGTACCCCTGTACTTATCTTCATGTCTGTCTTCCTATCTAACCATATTTTTCGGTGGCTCAGGTAACTGTCAATTATATTTATTAGCCATGTCTCCATTCCGCTCTCCTGCATTTTGTCGAGTATGTCATCCCAGTTGGCTGTATTAAATGCGTTTTTTATAGCGACGGCCACTATTGCCACCCACGTTCTCTCCGAGTTTTTTGCCGTGGTTACTAGTTTTTCAATCGCTTGGATTGTTGATCGCCGCTTGCGGAAACCGTATTGGTTAGAAGAGAGCCCTCCTTTCTCCTCTATCTCAAGTTCTAGTCGCTTTTTTATCATTTTTTCGTACAGTTTGCCCATCATACTTATTAGGCAGATAGGTCGGTACGCAGAGGCCCGTTCCATGTCTTTGCCCTTCCATGCGAGAACCACCGCTGCCTCCTTCCAGCCGTTTGGGAAGTTTTGGTCTTTTAGCAGTCTATTTATTACTCCCAGTACTGCTTCTGGAGCCGTCCTGACCACTGCCTTAACAGCTTCCGGTGGAATTTTGTCCGGGCCCGATGCCTTCTTGGCATTTATTGCTTGTGCCGCCTCTTCCAGTTCTTCTGCCCTGAAAATAGGCACTCTTTCGATGGGTGTTTTGGTCCATCGTAGCCTTCTAGTTTGAGTAACAGGAAAAAGCTGGCTGCACCACTCTAGTTTCTTTTTTATTGATGGGGTATAGGGCAGTTTAAGCTTGTCTAGCCCCTTCACTGCAATTCTATAGCCGTCTCCCCACACATCATTTTCCAGTTTTCGGCATAGCTCCTGCCAGTGCTCCCTCTTAGACTTATTTATCATATTTTTATACTCGCCCCTAATACTGCGGTATTCTTCTTCAACTTGTTGTGAGTTAGCAGCGTCGGTACCAAATCTTCTATTGGCCCTGAGAGATCTTCTCGCTTTTGTACACCTTCTTCTCGACTTCCGCATTCCACCAATAGGGAATATCTCGTCCACCTTCCAGGTATGCGGTACTCTCTCTGACTGCATCTTTCATGCTCTCAGAGAAACTATGGAGGTTGTTGTCTTTGATCGCATCTAGTTTGGGCTTTATTCTTTGTTTGAATATTTCGCTGTCGAATACCGATGGATTCTTTAGTTTCTCCTATACTATATACTATAGGGCGATGATTGGTGTGGAACTCACCTATTAGCGTTCTCCAGCCTTGAACCTGCTGCGCTATATTCTGACTAGCGCATGTTATGTCAATATGCGTCAGGCTTTGCCCTCTCTCGAACGTCGGTTCCCCAGTATTGAGAAACACCAGATCAAACTCTGAGGCCCAGTCCGCTAGGTAGTCCCCTCTCGGGTCACTACTGGGGGAGCCCCACAGTGGAGACTTTGAATCTATGTCTCCGGCAATAATCACCTCTCGATTTTCATTCTTTGCCGCGGACATAATAGCGTCCAGTTTTTCCTGGAACTCGTCAAATGTTATATTTGGGGAGACGTAACCGCAGTAAAGGCTCCAGCCCTCAAAGCTGAGGCTGACGAAGCCCCTACCACTGCTGTGGCTGACTATTCCCGCGTTCTTATTCACTACTTGGATGGCAACATCCTCGTCGTCGTCCATTAACAGTCCCTGTCTCTTAGAGGTCTGTATATTAGGTTCGGATATTAATATTATATTAGCTCTTTCTTCTACTGCCGCCGCATATGCCGTGTCATGGGCGACTCGTGTTCTGGCTAAGTTTACTTGCAATATGTTAGGCATTATAGGGACCGTTTTGTCTCCTATATGTCCTTTTGGACTGCGCCTCTATCTGCTCTCTAAATTTAGGGCACCTAGTCTGATCAGAGCGGTGGTTTGGCTCTTCGCAGCTGATGCAGTAGGGCGTATTTTTGCAGTCCTTTGCTTTATGACCTTCTTTAGCGCAGTTTATGCACACGTCTGTTCTGTCTCGTCCATGGCATTCAAGCGTGTGGTGGTAGAACTCCAGACATTTGAAGCAGCGCAACAAGTTCACCCTCTGCCTTATCCTGCATGCTGACCAGCCAATTCGGATACGGCCCATCCTCACTAGTTGGTCTGCCCATTCCTTTTTTAAGTTGATAGTGGCCATTTGGTTACCGTACCTACTTTTTTTCAACGACGTGACCCTTATCTGTTCAGGTGCAATACTCTCGTTGACTTTGGATATTTCTTCCTTAATCATGGATTCATCTACATCTTCCTCTATGTCCATTACATATATTACTGCATGTTGTCCTTTATCATCCCTCTTAATTTCTCCGCCGTATTCCTTCCTCCGACCACTTCCACCATTAGGTGTCCTTTGGCGGTCTTCTTCGTCGTTTTCACTGCTATGTCCTCTCTTTTTATGTCTACTCCGCTTTTTATTGCTCTTATCACGTCAGCATATTGTTTGCCTTGTGTGTCGATTATTACTCTCCCGATCTCGGGGCGGCTGCCTATGTTAGATTTTTGCCCTAGCAGGCGCTGGTGTTTTGTGTCCTTTGTCCCTGGATGTTAGTAGTTGTATAGTCATTCCTATTTTCCTAAATATACATTCCATGCATCTTCTGAGGTATTTAGTATTTAGGGGTCCAAACACCGCAATCTTTGCACTGCTTTCTCCCTTGGCCGCCACCAGCTCTTTCCATTTTTGTAGTAGCTCAAATAGAACTGTTATATCGTTTATCCCAGTTTTGTCCATTTTGTATGGCAGTACGTAGACAGTGCTGTTTTTTAACTGCCTGGTGCCCTTACTGCTCGTCATCTCTGTTCTGCTGGAGGCGTACTCTACACTCCCTTCCACCAGTCCCTCTTCCACCAGTGCTCTAAACTCCGGGTACCTGCTCATAGCTTTGTGTATAGCTTCACCCTCTGCTGCCGTGCTTGGGTCGACAATAATTGCTAGCTCCCCCTCCACAGTTGTTTGGGCCAGATTTATTGGTTCTATGGAGGTACACTTGTAGGTCTCCTCCGGCCACTCTTCGTCAATGATTTCTAGGAGTCCTTCCAGATTATTCCTTACATCGATGTTTTGGTTTACTCTATCGATCAATTCCTCCTGCTTGTGGATAGTATCATTTGCTATTTGCTCCGGGGTCACTTGTGTTTCCACTGCGACTGCAGTAACCTCCTCTGTCTGCACTTCGATACTTGCTGTTTTCTTAGCAATTACTATTGGGACTATTCTTGCCACTTCAATTGCCTCCTTCCTCCTAACCACCGAATCGATGGCTCTACTTAGGGTTTTTGCCTTCGTTTTTATTTCCTTTTTAGTATTTACATTGCTGTCAATTAAGTAGTTTAGCTCTTCCTTGTATTTTACTACATCGTTTATCGCTCTCTCGAGCTCCTCCAGAGCGCGTGTTATCTCTTTCTCCTTGCCCTGTTCCGTTGTTAAACTTGTTGTGCCTGCAGACTTCTCTTTAGTTTTGTCTTCCGTTTCTCCTACTACTACTTGTTTACTTGCCCCTCTGCTACTTGCAATTGCGGCGTTTATTTGCTTCTCTGCCCCATCTAGCTTTGTTGGGGTATCCTCTCTTTTCCGCTTAGGATCCGGAGGTCGCGTGCTTACTGCTGCCCACTCCATCGCCGCTATTTGGATCTGCGCCTGATCCTCACTCGGTCTTTCTCCAACAGAAGCACTTCTGATGAGAGGTTTATTGGGCCCCATTTCTTTCATGGATCTGCTCAAACTCGCCCTCCTCTCATGCTGCTCCAGGAGGTCCCTCTCGAGTTCCTCTCTCTCCCTTCTCTCCACGTCATTTTCATGTTCATCTTTTTTTTCCATTTTGGTTAATTTATTGTTTGCAAGGGGTAGCCAGCCCTTACGTCTTTGATATTACTCGTAAAACAAATGAACTCTGATCACGTTTTCCTATTTACTTGCACGTTCGTGAGGAACGGCCTGTGGTACCCTCACAGCCGGGCCCGCGCGGGTGTGAGGCCGAGCGTCCATGGCCTTCCAAACTGCTTCCCAGCGGTTTCCACCAGCTCCCTCCCCTCCAAGCTTCGGGTGGCTAATCCCTACCATCCCACGCCGTATGCCGGGTTTACGGAGACGTGGGCACGCTTCAGGAGGTTTCGGTCCCCGGGGGGCCTTCCGTGTCGCAGATCTTCTGGCTTCTCGCCCGGTAGAATGTCCGTGTCATGCCAGGGTTGTCAACATCATGGTGCGTTCATATGCGGTCTAGAAGCCTATTCATTGTCCATGTCCATTGCCATCCACCATCGTCCGTCCGGGTATCACCGCATGCCCCACTGATCAGCGTTGGCGTCCCGGGTAGCATCCGGTCGTGGCAATGGCCCGTTTCCGGTGTACTCCCACGGCGACTAGGCCTCGGCGTTGCCGGTCCGAGCATCCACCTGTCCTCGCCCGAGGGGCTGGTGTCCGGGTAGACCTCGCGCCGGAATACACATGATTTAACATAAAGACATTTTAAAGCGAACGCGCCATAGACATTCTAATTTTTACTGTGCTGTATCTCAGTAACCGTAGGTTAGGTTAGGTTAGGTTAAGTTAGGTTAGGTTAGGTTAGGTTAGGTTAAGTTAGGTAAGATAAGGTTAGGTTAGGTTAGGTTAGGTTAGTTTAAGTTAGGTTAGGTTAGGTTAGGTTAGATTAGGTTAGGTTAGGTTAAGTTAGGTTAGGTAAGGTTAGGTTAGGTTAGGTTAAGTTTGGTTAGGTTAGATTAGATTAGGTTAGATTAGGTTAGGTAAGGTTAGGTTAGGTAAGGTTAGGTTAGGTTAGGTTAAGTTAGATTAGGTTAAGTTAGGTTAGGTTAGGTTAGATTAGGTTAGGTTAGGTTAAGTTAGATTAGGTAAGGTTAGGCTGGGTTAGGTTAAGTTAGGTTAGGTTAGATTAGATTAGGTTAGGTAAGGTAAGGTAAGGTTAGGTTAGGTTAGGTAAGGTTAGGTTAGGTTAGGTGCCGCGCATTGTGACTTGTTATTAGCCTTTGGTGAGGTACGCTGCGCGGCGCTCCGCCGAAGGCCTCAGAGTATTTTCCACGAGAAAAATTTAGAAAAAAAAACTTTATAGTGCTGTAGCTCAGTAACCGTTGGTCTGCCCCGAATGTCCCCAGCAGCAATATTGTTCAGCTGGACGAGACGCGTCGAATGGTGTATAGCACATGTCGATCGGAGTTGGTCGCTAAACTAGATTCAAGCCTCAACGGTTATTTGACATTGATATATGGCGACTACGATCTTAAATTTCGCGCGGTTCATATGACGTCATGAGTTACTTTTTGCAAGGGAAAATAATCAAACTATGGGTTTAAATGGGAACGAGGCAACCTCCTAAACACGCTTGCAGTTTTACCAACCTTGCTAGGCATTGAATGTTGCTACATCTAGCGTTACTCTTTTCACTAATGCTGCACACTTCGAAATTAAAATGAAAAAATTATAGTCTATCTATTTTCAACATGACTCAGATGACCATAATTTTTGTAAGAGTGTAAATAAAGTCTACACATTATCCTTTTTCTGTGGCGCCAGAAATAACAACACAGCGTTTAAAACGTATGTCTTATATTACAGTAAAAATCAAAACGATCATTTAGATCACAGGTAGTAGACTTCAGAAAGAATTTGACATATACCTAACCTTTAATGTAAGGGATGCTCTAGATAGCACATTATTCAAACCAAGACATTCTTGGCCTACATAATCTGACGTTTCTTCTCTTCGAAGGAGTCCGTAACGCTTAAAATAAGATTTTAGGATTGCTCGCTTGCTTGTTATTACGCTTTATTTTACTGTCATTTTGCACCAATGTCACATTGACAGTATTATAAAACAAGCCATACTTAAAGCCTACCTGATCAAAAACTGCAGATTTTTTGTTTCGTCCACTTATTGTTGAATAAAGTGTAGACCACGGCCTTCTCGATCAGCGTGCCTGCCGGATCTCACCGGCCTGTTCATTTGCAAAAAATAACATTACAATGTTGTGAGCTCTGGTTGTGACTCGGCATATCCAGGGATTGTTCAGAACCACGTCAGTGGTTTGAAACTTAGCTTTTATCTGTCAATTTTGGTTTGTTGACTGGCTGTGGCTGAAACGTTAAATTGAGTTAATTTTACATTAATTCTGTATATTCTTTAATAGAAATCTTTTTTTCCATTTTGTGGTTCTAAAAAGAACCGTTTTGTGTTTCTATTTTTCAAGTCGAGCCTGGAAAATTAGAATCGTTCGCCCCAGATGGATCTATCGAGTTGTATGTCCGTAGACATGTTGGTCATCCGCTTGATTTCAAAGTTTCAGCAGTTTCCGACAATGAGGTTTGGCGTTTGTAAATTGTTCTTGCTACAGTGCCTTTATATAGACAGTGGCGACAATACAACTAAGCCACACCCCCCCGCCGCCATATTTAGGCAAATTTCTAACGGGTGTTTATTTAAATCTGTGATCAGAGTCGACTGTGTTACGTGTTTTACGTTTGGCAGTACTGAAAACATTTGAGATTTGCAGGTTAAGATTTGCGTTAGTTTGTATCAAAACTGACGCAAAACCGAACCTGCTAACCTAGAATTTGACAAAGACTGACAATACACTTCAGTACTGCCAAAAGTATAACACGAATCACAGGTGATTTAGCATAAACATGGCGGCTAAAACCACGTGATCTAGGGAGCCAATCAAAAATAGGACACCCCATTGCCGCCACTGTCTATATAAAGGCACTGTAGTTCTTGCGAGCAAAAATCTCGTTTCGTGGAAAATGCAAATTCAAAATATATCTACTAAACAAGCCATGCAAATATGGAATAAAAACTATGTGTATCACAGACGTTAGTACACGGAAATTAGTCAAATTTATGTGGAATAGAAGAAAAAAATTATAATAAGCTGAAATTTCTAGGATAGTTAGCTTATGTATGTAGAAATACATATCAAAAAAGTTCCCACCCCCAAGGGGTAAGCTTCATCCCTCTCTCACTCCCTTTAGGGACATCGCAGTGGTTGTGATATGTTTTTCGGACTTTTTCCACTGTCTAGGGTGTAAATCACACAACGTTTCGGGAGTTTTTGATCTACTCCCGTCTTCAGGTGTTCCTGGTTAGTCCTAAGAAGGACTGATTTATACGTTTTTCAACGTAAATTTGTGTCTCCCCCGGGGTTTGAACCCGGGACCGCTGATCGCTGTGATTCCCGAGTGGTGTAGCTTGAACAAGCGTCCACGTTCGATCAGCAGAGTTAAGCAACGCTGTCTCTGGTCAGAACTTGGATGGGAGTTCCGCGGCTGCATCTCTCGGCGCCTCGTGGTACGGCTATCACGGAAAAAAGTTGGTCCCGGCGGTCATACAACATCATGACAGTCGTTAGTGGGGTTGGAAGTCCTCATAACTGCACAGCGACGCCTATAATTGGCCTAACGGCTGTTGGCTGAGTGCAAATTAAATTAAATTAAATTAAATTAAATTACTACTCTGCCACTCTAACCACTAGGCCACCAGGGCGGTTATATATAACGTATAAATCAGTCCTTCTCAGGACTAACCAGGAACACCTGAAGACGGGAGTAGATCAAAAACTCCCGAAACGTTGTGTGATTTACACCCTAGACAGTGAAAAAAGTCCGAAAAACATCATAATAGACCACTGCCAAAAAATGACATTCAGAGAACAACCGCACTGGTTTTTTTACAATATCTTTTAAACACGTTATCTTAGGGAAAAAACATAAGTATAGAAAAAGTTTTGTCCCAAAATTCTCTACAAAAAAGGTTCTATGGTATGTATCGATATTTTTATTACTTTTTATGTTATTAAATCGTAAACTGTAGGGTTAAACAAAAAAGAAAGTCTCATTATATGGAACACGGTACTTAATCGAATAAAACGCAACCCGATAATATTTCAAATGAACCGACACAATACCCAACCGCCTAATTCATAAACACGCTAGAGAGAGAGGTTGTTTTGACCTGTCTATGACAGGGCGCACCCTGCGTATACGTATTTCGGTTCGCCACTATTTCAGTTCTGCTTTGTTCGTAACAGGAGAAAGTCGGGCGTTCTCTCTTTATTAGTATTTGACAAATATATCGAGGGTGAGTTTTTGCAAAATGGAGAACTCCAATGCAATTTGTTTTATTTGCGATCAGACACTTTGTGACAGTGAAACTGTGTGTGTAACTAAAGGATTGCTAAATTTAATTAATGTCAGTAAAATTCAGAAGGACGGTAAGCATGTGCATCTTGAGTCAATAGACAAAATAACAGTGCATAAATGTTGTAGAAGATATCAAAAAACAAATATTGATAGTTTTGTTCGCGGGCACGCAAGTTCCTCACAAAAGGAGAATCGGGTAGAATAGAAGAAAAGTTTGACTTTCGCCGGAGTTGTATGTTTTGTGGACAAAAATGCGACTTTAATTTTGAGCGTAAGAAAACACTTGATAAACGGAAACTGATAAATAAAGTGCGCACACTTACGTTTAAAGACAGACTTTTAGAACAGTGTTCGCAGAGAAACGATGAATTAAGTACCATTGTTGCTAGACGGGTAAGCGCAGCTGAAGCACGTTATCATCAAACATGCTATGCTAAGTTTTTATCAAATTTGCCGTCTTCTCGGAAACGTGGTCGTCCGCAAGATGAAGAAATTTCGACGGCGTTTCAGAAACTATGTGAATATATTGACAATTCAAATGAGTGTTAATTTACTCTCCATGAATTATTGCGCAAGGTAGAAGAAAATATGATGGGTACCTTTACGATGTCAATTAAGACATTACAAAATAAATTAGTTGACGAATATGGAGATGGTGTCGTATTCGCAACACCTAAAAAGCGACCTACAGTTGCTGTTTCCGAGGGTCAAGATTAAAACTTATTAATAGTTGGTATAACGAACGAGCAAGTAGTGAAAAGGACGAACGAGCTAGAATTGTACAAGCGGCGGCAACTATTATTTGTGAAGACATTAGAACAGCGGCTTATAATACTACAGAATACCCAGATTTGACAAATTTTACAGAGGAGTCTGAAAATCTAGTTCCAGAAACATTAGCTTTATTTCTTGACACAATTAGTGTAAAAAATAAAAAAGGCAAAATAGAGGGACTACAAAGAAAGTGCACTACAATTGCTCACACCATAATATCAGCAACAATACCTCGTTCTTTTACATCACCTATATTAGGTTTGGGAGTTCATTTATTTCGTAAAGTGGCTTCAAGAAATATCGTACAAGCAGTTTCGAGCTTAAGATTTTGTTCCTCTCATAAAGACATTTCGTTATTTGAAGAGTCCGCTGTAAAATATAGGAAACCCGAAATCGACGAAAATGGGTTTTCACAATTTATCTTTGATAACGCAGATTTTAATAGTAATACAATGACTGGCAAAGGAACTTTCAACGCAATGGGCGGAATACATTGTGTTACTCCATATAAAGCAGTTAGAAAACAAGAAATGATTAAGTCTGCTACAGTCACTTCATCGAATGAAATTGCAAACACAAGGAAATTAGATTTGCAGACTTATCACCTAACTGGGGCTGGCGTAGAGGGAATCAGAGTAAAAAATGTATATTGCGAAGAAGCGTCTACTCGAGTTTCCAAATCCTCAAATAACGATTTTCTTTGGATATTTGGAACTTATTATGAAAATGTATCTTTGCCGTCATGGACAGAGCAACTCATAATTTACCATACGAAAAGTCACAAGTCCTTGCCTTACCCTTTGTCAATAACCCTCCAACCAAGTATGATACTATATACACTGTTCTCAAGTACGCAGCCGACGAAACGAGATTGCGCAACCAACGAACATGCTTTGTTACATTTGACCAACACCAACATTTGTATTGGAAGAGATATAGTAGCATCCTAGAAAAATAGCATTTAAAACAACTTGGGGAGAGAGGCAATACTGCCCAACTTTGGTTGCAGTATTTTGAGCTTATTTCAATAACCATGCACTTCATTCAGGCAGAACGTATGGGAAACTGGGATCTCCATTTGCATTGCATCAGAGCCATGTTACCGATCTTTTATGCCAGTGGACACTTTTTGTATGCAAAATCACGTCAACTTGATCTGCAAGATTAATAGCCCTTCAAGATGAAATTACTGAAAAGGAATTCGAAAACCATCCGTCGTTCGGAAAAACACTGCTGTGGTGTGTGGTCAGACATGTCCATGGAACAGACGCTTATGAAAAACATGAAAAGTGTTGGTGGTAAATATAACACAATGGCCCGGTTTTACATCAAGCGTTCTCAAAAAATGGATTTTAGGTTTGCCGATTGCTCATCATGTGAGCGAAAGTATGGAAAACTTTTGTGACATGCAAATAAAAACTAGTAATCAACATGTCGAGTTGCGAGATTCGCGAGTTAATTGTGACGAAAAATATTTGTAAATTGGTTGAAGCTACACTCACCTTTCATTACATCCAATAATTTGATATCCTTGTCAAGTGGTATCGTTGGTACTGACAATATTAATTGTTACAAAGCAAGAGAAATCGGGAAGCAATCCATGGATAAACTCATAAAAGAAGGAATCACTTTTGGTACATTTAAGTTAAAGCGTAATAACATATGGTTAAACCATTACCATTTACAAACCCCGCATCGAACACCAAGGATAAAAAGTGATACAGGTTGATTCGACTCAATTATTCCAAAGAATAGTCCGCACTGTGCGCACAGCGCCTGAATTAAAACATTTTGCCTTTGAACTTGCGGCTGTGCCTTTATCTATATTTGATGAAAGAGGACTGATGAGAAAAACCAAAAAGTGGGACCTGGACATATCGCCGAATGGACAAAACGCCGAATCGTATTTTAATGCCCAAAACGCCGAATCGTGCCCAAAACGCCGAATTCGTTTAAGTGGACGAATCGCCGAAAATGCCCAAAACGCCGAATGCTCTCGGTGGACATATCGCCGAAAATGGACAAATCGCCGAATTAGTTGGCGTGGACAAAACGCCGAAAATGCCCAAAACGCCGAATTCTCTCGGTGGACATATCGCCGAAAATGGACAAATCGCCGAATTAGTTATCGTGGACAAAACGCCGAAAATGCCCAAAACGCCGAATTCTGTCCGTGGACATATCGCCGAAAATGGACAAATCGCCGAACCGTGTAAAATGACCCCACATGGATCGGAAAGTTTCATCGCTCGATTTTGTTCAAAACCTCCGTTTGTGTCGGTGGATATATCGCCGAAAATGGACAAATCGCCGAATTAGTTAGCGTGGACAAAACGCCGAAAATGCCCAAAACGCCGAATGCTGCCGGTGGACATATCGCCGAAAATGGACAAATCGCCGAATTAGTTACCGTGGACAAAGCGCCGAAAATGTCCAAAACGCCGAATTCTGTCGGTAGACATATCGCCGAAAATGGACAAATCGCCGAATTAGTTACCGTGGACAAAGCGCCGAAAATGTCCAAAACGCCGAATTCTGTCGGTGGACATATCGCCGAAAATGGACAAATCGCCGAATTAGTTAGCCTGGACAAAACGCCGAATCCTGTGAGTGGACATATCGCCGAAAATGTCCAAAACGTCGAATTAGTGGGCGTGTACCAAACGTCAAAGATGTCGGAATCACCAATTCCTGTTAGTGGGTATGGTACAAATTAAGGATGCAGAATATTTTACGGCCAAACAAATAGCGAGAATTGTTTTCAAGTTGTTATTTCTAAGTTACAACAATAATAAATTCAACTAGCAATTGCTTCCAGCATATACAACACCTGTAAACTAATGGTTGATATTCTAACTACAATTTTTGATATCCCGTGTGCATTTTTGTGATTGAGTATTGAGGGTGGTGTCATTTTGTTCCTTATGTTGGGACCCGCGACTGGGGTGAGCGAGGGGGCTATTTGGAGATAAGTTATTATTTTAAAATATAAATAAAGTAAATATGTTTTAAAAACCAGAATATCTATTTCATATTCTATATCGTGCATATACTGCAACTTATAATCTAATAAAATAAAGTGATAATTGACCGTCATTGAATCCAAAATGGCAAACTTCAATTTTTTTATTTAAAAAATTATTTGAATATAAAACAACAGGAAGGAGCATTTAGCAGATGAGGTTGCGTCGAGAATGGAGGTTGCATATGGCGGATAGTTGTTTCCGTTTGACAGTGGCGTACTGTCTGTAAAGGATATGTTATGGGTTTATTATATATCAAGGATCAACATTTTATGTATTTCTACACATTTATATCGGGTGATTATAAATGTTTTTCCATCAAGCTACTTATGAAATATTTGTTATATGAATAATATGTAGGTGGCACTGTAAGTCTATGTCAAATTCGAGGTTAGCAGGTGAGGTTTTGCGTCAGTCTTGGTTATAAAATCACCCGGTATATTAATGCCTAGACAAGCTATTAGGTTAGCTTATTGGAATGTATATATACCGTCTGTTTTATAAAAAAGGCCCCGCCTTCTAGCTACTTTATTATTTATTTTAGACCTAATATACCTTATATCAAATCAAATGGCACATATGTATATATATGAATTAAATAAATTATTATTTATTATTATTATATTATAATTGTTTTACGGAGTTTGAAAATTGTCGTCATTTGTATTAAACAAATTTTAATAAAAAAACATTATGTAAATTAATTTATGTAAATTAATTCACATTAACATTAATTTAACGAGTTTCTGCTACAATCGCAAAATTTATATGGTGATAAATATAGAATAAGATGGAGTTTTAACAAATTTATTTATTTTAATTTTTCTTAAATTTATTTATTTCTAACAGACAGGAAGCCCAATTATAGAAAGTCTACAATTTCATATTTAGAACTAACTCAAACATAATTTCTATTATGCAGTCGAAAACCAACCTAAGATTACAATAAACTTACAGTATAAAACAAATCCTTAGAAAAACCTTTCAAGTCACAGTGGAATATGTCAATTTGATTATTAATAAGATTGTATGATGCAATGCTTGCAAAAGTGATGAATTTTTATAGGAATTTGTCCTAGGACAATTATTAACAAATGTGAGACCATTTCTCGTTCTTATATCAGGTATATGAAAGTTAAGTTTTGCCGGCAGTTCAGGACAGTCAATATTTTAATTTTAATTACCAACCAGCTTGTAAATAAACATTATCTGAAAATAAGTACGCATTGACTAAGGCTTTATACAATTAAAATGCAAAAATTATACCCCTATGATCACGTTATTTGACAACTACCACAAATGAGTCATACTTGGGAGGTTGCATATGGCGATTTCAGTCGCACTTTTAAGTACGGCCAATAAAAGACCAGACTCCTTCCTGTTGTTTTATATTCAAAGAAAAAACTAAACATGAACTTGTTGGGTATCAAATTAAAGGTAATCGATTATACAAAAGAAATAGCAAACTTATAAAATGTTTAAGTGCCATAAAAAATAAAAGAGGTAGTGGCGGTATTTATAGCCCAGTGTGCTTACATTGCTAAAACATTTCCGGAAACAATTTACACACTGTCCTGGTTCCTTCCAAAGGGTGCTAAACAAAAAGGTCAACTATGACTGTTGATGTTCCGTCATTATCTAACAGAAGTTGCAACGTAAGACGTCATATGGTTGCTAGGCGAAATTGTTAATTTAAGTCAGACTTATAGTTCCAATCAAGTGCTAATAACTCTGTCTACCCACAATTCCATGGTATATGATAGCAGACACAAAACACACATATCTGTTTTGTCATTACTTCCTGCATCACCAAACTGGAAAAGTTAGTTGTGACTGTAAACCGTAGACTACAACGGCCTTTGATACATCTAAATGTGGCATTTTTTAACCGAAAATTGGGTGATCATTCCATGAGAATTGCACATAATAATAGCTGTACTCAAATCTATTGGAAGTTATATTGGATCAACTGGCATTACTGAGTTGTGGAGCGTGGCCTCTTTTTATAAATTTATTAGAAGAAAAACATGTAACGCTTATACCACAACTTTGCCTGTGGTATATACTGTGCTTACTAATGAATTCTTCAAGAAAAATGCCAAGTTATTCAAATAATTCTTTGGGTAATTTGGCAGAAAATGCTCCAAATCCATGATTGACAACAAAGTTTGTTCACGAAAGTAAGTTTGTACCGCTTAGTAAAAGAAACAATAGTTAGGTACCTATTGTATGTAACAGAATGTTGAGAATTTGTTAATTCTTCTAATGTCCCAGGTACCTATGACGTTTTCGGCATTTCCACCCCATTGGGCTTTTCGTCCGAATTTTAATGCCCGCATTGTTCTCTCGCAAGAGGCGCGTTCGGTTGAAATCACAAAATTAGTTTTGACGAATTGGTTAACACAAGAAACACGCTGTTGACTGGCCCAATTATTCATTTTGGATAAATGATTGCACATTATTTAAGCAATATAATCTGTATATATAAAAATCACTCACCGTGTGTTAGTAACGCAAAAACTCGAGAACGACTGGACCGATTTGGATGATTTTTTGTTTTGTTCGCCTTACTCCCGAGGTGGTTTAGAAAAAAGAAAATTCGGAAAAATCCAAAGGGACAGCCGGAAAATTGGAAAATATCGAAAGTGTGTTTTTCTATACACTGTACGACTTTCTATTTGCAGTCATACTTTTATCATTCTGTGCTTAATGGTTTGAAAGGTTTTCCCCATCATGTCATAATCCAAAACAACGTTTGCCGGGTCAGCTAGTATATAATGTAACATGTAAATATAACAATGGCTGACACTGAGTAGCACGCATATTTGGTGATCCTAGTTTTGCTCTTTTACTGCAGTTATAAAAGTGACAAGTGTGTGGAAACTTACTCTAAACAGTTATTATACTTGCTAATTGGATTGTGATATTTAAACTTAACGCTGGGGTTGCTACGTATCTCTCCAATTTTTAAAAATGGTGTTAACGCAGTCACAAATACAAGACATTCGAGGTATCGTGGATAGTGCCGTGAAAGCATTGGCCAGCGATAAAAGCTTTTTTGAAATATCGGCGGCTAATCTAACAAAGGTGGTCGAAACAAATCTCCAGCAAACGTTTGAGGCAATAAATAAAAATGTTGAGGACATGCAAAAACGAATTTCTACTCTGGAAATTCAAAACGAGCAGCTCATCAAGGAGAATAACAGCTTAATTATGGAGGTCGACAATCTGCAACAATATTCCCGTCGCAATAATATCCGAATATTCGGGATCGAAGAAAAAAATGGCGAGAACACTGATCAAGAGATTTTGAACTTTTTCCACGAAAAACTTGGTGTTAAAATGGATACTGCGTCAATTGATCGGTCGCATAGAATCGGTCGAAATAAAAACAGATGACGACATCTTATTGTGAAGTTTGTTAATTATCACGATCGGGAAACAATAATCAAAAATAAAAAGAAGCTTAAGGGGACCGGTTGTGTGATAACGGAAGATTTAACAAGAAACAGGCTGGAAGTATTGAAATGTGCCCAAGAGAAATTCAAGCGCGAAAACGACATTGGATGGTCGCATTTGGGTGAGATATGAAGAGCGCAAACATTTAGTAAAAACTGTTCCAGATGTACACAATCTATTGGAGCGGGTTTCTACAAGCTCATCACTTTAAAGGCTAGTGTTTTTACCTTTCTTATTATCAATTATATTTGTAAACTGATCTGAATGCAGTTTAGAGTTTGTTATTTGTTGTATATTTTTTACATGTGTTTACATTCATTCTTTCTATGGTAAATTATTATTTTAGTGCTTATGCAAAACCTGGAATCACCATTTAATTTCACTAGTGTCATTTAGAATTGGTTTTTTTTTGTTTTTAGGTATAAATACATACACATATATCTTGAGCATTAATTCCGTAGACAATATATGTCTGAGATAGCATTATTTTATCAAAACTGTAGAAGTATTAAGAAAAAATTGCAAGATTTCTTCATTAGTACTGCTGAAGGTCATTATGATATTATATGTATTACAGAAAC
>CALNHX010008019.1:0-66010 GCA_940337035.1 Agriotes lineatus
CAAAACTGCGTCCCAGACAGACACGTCTATTAGATAGAGAATTGCTAGTAGGGCCTCGGAACTCCCGAAAACATTACGGCGCCGACATAGTTTCCCTTAGAGTATAACGCGTCTCGTGCGCATGCTTGAGAATTCGAACTCCGCCTTTAGAAGCGAATTTTAAACTTGGCCACTTCCCCATTGGGCGGACGACGCCGCCGCGCTTGCGCACAGCTCACCATTATACATTGAAGAGTTGGTTGCCTGTCTCACTTTCTTCCTGAGTTTCTCACTCATAGCCGCTAGCAATATAGTAAGTATTACATATATGGCTGTGCCACGGTACGGGGTTCAATCTGGCAACTGGCGGGCGGCCCACCCAGGCGCTTTAAAAATTGGGTACCGAAATCACAGTTGTGGAAGTAGGGAAAGTAAGGCAGTCGTCGAAGGCGTGATGCTAACCACATCACCCAATACGCCGGTAACGGTGTGCCAGATGACTGGATTTCGAAAGAGATATTTCGATTCGGCGGCTCTGACTCGCCTTGTCTGAAGCCATGTTCTTACATGGAATGAAGTGCCCGAACTTTACACTCGCATAAGTCCGTACTTACTTAGAAATGACAAAAGCCTTCTCACTGCTTTATCGGCTATATTTGCAAAGGTCCCAGTAGACGTGCCCAAAATGATACTGGAGACACAGAAGAAATGTTTCCTTTGTATGCAATATGTCATATCACAAGAAAGATCGATCAGTTCCATTTCTTCTTTTGTGGATAAGTCAGAATTGCTTCTCATTGTAGAAAAAGTGTTGGTTATCCACGTATAATTTTCTATAATATAACTAATAATTTTCTTGAAAACAAAACAAATCAAGTCCGCCATTTTGTATAAGCAACCAGGCGTACCCCTTGGAACCACCGCGTGTACCCGTAGACGTACGCCTACCCCTGGTTGAGAATCCCCATTCAACTTTATATTATACCTAACTATAGAGCATTCTATTTAAAAAAGATAGATTTGGTCGCTACACTTTTGTGAGAAACCCTGTACAATAAACATTTTATTAATGTGCACCATTTTCGTACCTTCAACTTGTATCCAAACAAATGTTATGTAACTCTCATACTTTTAGAAATATCTTCCACCCCCACATCATTTCGGGACACTGTATGTATACAGGTTGTCCGAAATCCGTTTTGAACTTAGGAAATTAATGAGTGCGACAAGGAAAACATAAACAAAATGAGTAGCAGGACAAAGACAGAACGTAATCATTGCTACACACACACACACACAGCTCGAGGGTCCTTGTAGAACCTTGGCTTCTTCTACCACAGCCTTCCATCTGTCTCTGTTACTTGCTTGGACAGTCCAGTTTCGCACTCTGAGTTGTTTTAGATCGTTTGTTAGGTTGTCTTTCCACCTACTGCGTGGTCTACCCTGGGACGTCGTCCGTCAGGATCGTTCATAAAAACTCTTCTGGCAATTCTTGTCTCGGGCATCCTCCATACGTGACCCAGCCATCTAATTCTTTGTCTTTTAACCCATCCATAATCATTGCTAGCTACATTTTTAAACTAAAATCGCAGTATAAACTGTGCTAAAATTAAGTTCCTTTTTATCCGTCATGTGGTTTATTTGGCTTGGCCCTACAGGCCACATTCGTGATAAAAAGTTAAACTTCACTGCCTAGGTATACAATATAGTAGTTTTTTCCCAGCCGGTTAGAATAGTAGGCATTGCTCACCTCATCTGAGGTAAGAAAGTTCGTTTTTCTCACCTAGGTAAGAAAGCAAATCGTGCAATTTTTATGAAGAAACTGTACCGCATGTTAGCTGACTGCTGACGCGTGCTAATTCTGACAGCTGACATATTGATAGTTGACGGATAATTGACTTTATGACTTGTGTTACAGTCTGTTTATACGAGGAATTAGGAATGCATTCTGTGAGTGTTCACATCCTTTTGATGCAGGTAAGTACGAAACCTTAAGTGGCCCCGTGAGTGGCCCTTCATTCGAAGGAATTAAATTAACATATCGCGCATGCATACTACGACAGGAGAGGCTAAAAATCACTGTGCGCAACCGCGCTTTATTTTTTAATCCAACCAAAACTGCTTTGACAGTTTGACCTCAGTGGACATAACCTCAAAAAGTATAAATAGTAAAGCGATTTTTTAACGACAAAATTTTTAAGTTTTTAGAGTTACTTATGAAAAAACTGTTTAGAAACATTTGAGAACAGCATAAAATCGGAAAACATGCTGCATATTTTGCAGGATATTGTCACCTTTAACAACTTTAATAGTCTGTTGAATTATTTTTATAGTGTCAAATTTTGCTCCACTGAGGCCGGCTGGGAAAAAAATAGTATTCAAACTTCGTTAAGAAAGTGCTCTTGCATACCTTGCGCAATTACAAACCTCGCCTTCGGCTCGGTTTATAAACTTTGCGCTCGGTATGCAAGACAGCACTTTCTTACCTTGGTTTGAAATATACTATTGTTGTGGATTTAGTTGCCGAGGCCCGTAGGGCCAAGGCAAATAAACCACCAACTTTTGTAGGTTATGTTGACGTCAGGTGACGTTTATCTGACGCACCGCCAATTAGAAAACGTCGTAAAACAATGGATTACTTCACTGCCAATTTCTCGTATTTTAATGACGATTTCGAGGTACTTCAATGCCGATTTTAAAAAAATTATTAGAAAATAGTATATTGTGATACTAGTGTATAAGTACGCCTTTAAAGCACGTGCGACGAGGTTAAGAGCACGACGCAAAGCGGAGTGCTTTTATCGTCGCCAGGCTCTTATACACTTGTATCATACGCTATTTTTTCTACGATCGTAACAAAAATATAAAAACTTAGTTCGATGACACTTTTTCTGTCACATTGTGTTAGATATTATAGGTTATGGCGACATTCAAATTTACGGCAAAACTAGTTTTAATATAATATTAAAACACGCCACCAATGGCAACTTGAAAAAAGAGGTAATTCGGGCGCTAATATTAAGAGTGCTACAATAATCACTTTTGACACTAGAAACACTGTGCAAAAAGTTGTAATTTTGACACGATCGTAGAAAAAATCAATTTAGTTTTCCGTTACTATATAAATCGCGTGGTTTGTTGCTAGATTTACTGAAAACTCATTTGAAAAAATAGTTTAGTTCATTGAAGTCTCTCGAATACCATTCTTAGTCAAAGGTAAGTAGATTATTTTTGCGCTGGGATCACTAAGCATGTCCATTGTGCTTGGGATTAGGACAAGTGCTAGACTCGTCCTAATCATATCGACATAACTTTGACTACTTCTGGTATTGATAATCAGTATAAATTTAAATCGTTAGCCTCTTTGCTTAGTGGATAGCGTTGGGTTATTAAATTATTATTTACATGACCTACTAATGATTATTTATCTGCATTTTTATATCAACAAGAAGAACCGAATTAAACAAATTACACACTTACATAAAGAACAACAATAGTAACTTTCAAAGCAACAAATGTAATAGATACTTCTTTATATTACTTACTATATTGCTAGCGGCTATGAGTTGGGGGGTCACGAAGGAAGTGAGACAGACAACCAACTCTTCAATGTATAATGGTGACCTGTGCGCAAGCGCGTCGGCGTCGTCCGCGCGGTGGGAAAGTGGTCAAATTTAAAATTCGCTTCTAAAGGCGGAGTTCGAATTCTCTCGCATGCGCACGAGACGCGTTATACTCTAAGTGAGACTATGTCGGCGCCGTAATGTTTTCGGCCGTTCCCAGCCCTGCTAGGAATATATGTATAATATATATATATACTATCCATTCACAAAACTCGTGAACTGTCAAAACGTTGTTAAGTTGGTACCTTGTTTAAATTTTGTTATGGAACTTCTGCTTGCTGATTTTGGTAGCACTGAAATGTTTGAAATTTAAAAAACGTGACTTATGTCACACTTTCTTGTAAAATAATAATCTCCCAAATTCCTTTATTTTTGTGCATATACTTCAATTGATGAACAGAAACGATAGAGAGTTTTATTATTGGAAAAGGAAAAACTGCTATAGTTGATTATTACAAGGAAAAACTAGAAGAAATAAGTTTTGACTTTTGACACATGTAACATAACCTTAAGTTTATATATTACTAGAAATCACTAGATTCGAAGTACATTCCCAAAAAAACTGTAATTTCCAGGTACACTCAACAAATATTTAAAAAATTTGACATTGACAGTTCATGAGTTTTGTGAATGGATAGTATATAAGATACTTTTGTTTGTGTTTTGTTTTACAATGGCTGGCTGCTGAAATCTCAATGGTGAGCCTCGAAATTGAATCACCCTGTAGTATTGATCCCAAACCAAGATTACTCACAACTTTATTTCCTAAAAATCTGATGTGATACACACGCACAACTTCCTTCTACAGTGATCTGATAATTAGCCAATAATTTTATTTTTATTTTTAAGCATTTGTCAAAAATTTTCAAACTTTACAGAAACCGTACAAAATAGAGTTAGTTGAAAAAACAAATTTTCTCTAACATTTTAAGCCGAATTCAAAAATTTAATAATATACCGGGTGTCTATTTAAAATAATAATAATAATAATGGTGACACTCACACCCCATGAAGGAGCCTGGCCTGCAAGGCGGAATGTTAGAGCTTCCGTATCCTCCCTCTCACACCCGGCTGTCGCGTGTCAAATTCATGGCACGTATGGTGATGTGGTGAGCATCACTCATTAGACAACCACATTATTACCCATTGTTCTTTCGAACGCAGGTCCCCAATTATTTAAAGCGACTAGGTAGGCCGCCCGCCAGGCATCAATTCTGGGTTTTGAACTCCAGACTTCCGCACCGCAGTCCAATGCTCTAACCACAGAGCTATACTGGCGATGACTTATTTAAAATAGGAGTTCATAAAAAAATTAAAAAACGAAATAAACCAATTTTAGAGGTATTCAACTGGGAAATCGCCTATCTCACATCAATACACATTAAAAATGTAAAGTTTGAAAAAAAAATTTTGGTCGTTTTTGAAAAAATCGAAAAAACTCAAAAATCACTAGAATAAACACCATACTTTGGGTTATGCGATTTTCTTCAAAAGCTTGCTATCGCATCTAGAAAGTACACAAAATTTATACAGGGTAAATCGAGAAGAACTGATCAAACTCCAGGAGTGTATTATACACTTGAAAATAATGTAAAAAATCTGGTGTGATACACGCACACAACTTCCTTTTACAGTGATCTTATAATTTTAAATTTTTAAGCATTTGTCAAAAATTTTCAAAAATTACAAATTTTACAAAAACGGTACAAAATAGAGTGTTAGTTCAAGAGACATTTTTTTAGAATTTTAAGCTGAATTCAAAAATGTAATAATGTACCGGGTGTTCTATTTAAAATAGGAGTTAATAAAAAAAATTGAAAAAAAACAAAAGAAACCCATTTTAGAAGTATTCAAGTAGAAAATCACCTATCTCACATCAATACACATTAAAAATGTAATAAAAATGTAAAGTTTAAAAAAAATCGTTAGAGCCATTTTTGAAAACATCGAAAAAAACTTAAAAATCACAAGAGTAAACACCTACTTCTGGTTATGCGATTTTCTTCAAAAGCTTGTTGTCTCATCTACATGGTACACAAAATTTACATATGAAGTTTCAACGCCATACCTCTTTTCGTTTTTGAGATATTCTGTTCACAGATAGACAGACACACACACACACACAGACAGACAGACCAATGAAAAAAAATACATTTTTTGGGTTC
Source organism: Agriotes lineatus (assembly GCA_940337035.1). Classification (NCBI taxonomy): domain Eukaryota; kingdom Metazoa; phylum Arthropoda; class Insecta; order Coleoptera; family Elateridae; genus Agriotes; species Agriotes lineatus. The sequence continues at coordinate 5,768 of CALNHX010008019.1, forward strand.
AGGGCACTCTAAAACGTGAAGATCTGTTGAAAACTCAATTTCGAATTTTTGGGGTGAATCCAATACTTCCTTTATCGTAAAAGGAAGTAAAAACTCAAATTTTGTTATCCGATTTTCATTTGTTTTCAAGTTATACCATTACAAAAAATAACTTTATGGAGAACTTAACTGAGTTTTTGAAAAAAAATCGATATTTTTGTTAATTTTAGACGTAATCATTTGCAAAAAATCGAGAAATGCACTATTTATTGCAAAGGCTAAAATAAAAATAATGCTCATGGGGATTTTTTTATGACGCTGAATCGTGAAAACAATAAAAACTTTGATAACAACATTTGAGTTTTTTTATATTATTTTCACGTGTATAATACACTCCGGAGTTTGGCCTGTTCCTTCTGACTCACCCTGTATATGAAGTTTCAACGCCATACCTCTTTTTGTTTTTGTGCACAGACGCACAGACAGACAGGCCAATGAACAAAAACATGTTTTTTGCGTTCGGGGGACTCGAAAACGTGAAGATCTGATGAAAACTCAATTTCGAATTTTTGGGGTGAATCCAATACTTCCTTTATTGTAAAAGGAAGTAAAAATCCATACGCATATACAATTTATACATGTGACAGAAAATAATTTGTCATTCTAATGATCATTTTTGAAGTTCAAACCTTCCCGTAGTTCAAACTTCCAAAAGTAATCGAAATATTTTACTGGATTAACTGTTTTATTAAAAATTACTGCAAATTTTACAGCATAAGAATTCGTTGTATTGAAATCAGTTTTATAGCTTTCCATCTGTAATAGTAGTAAAATATTGTACGTAAATTCCAGTGCTTTTAAATTTTGTGCGTCCGCACTATGCGCAGACAATAACCTATTTTTACTCTAACCTCAAATTTATTTGCGTTTGCGTTAGTTTTATCAAAAATATCGCTATTATTTTGGGTTCAATAACCGTCTACAATGGCGGGGCGTGGAATACTATCAAAAATTTTGAGCTCTGTAGGAAACTACAGAAATGTCGTTAACAGGTAAAACGCAAGAACAAAAATGTTAAACTTTTATTTACATAACAATTCCATTCTCAGAGTTGCCGTTACCGCTACCGCTTATCAACAACAAAACGCGGGCCTCAAGACGGAGACGAAGGAATTGCTCAAGAGTTTAAAAATTCCAGAACACCCCAAACGACCACTAACCCCATACTTCCGCTTTCTTAGTGAGCAGCGGCCGTTGGTGCAAAAGGAACACCCTGACTGGAAGCTTATAGATGTTACAAAACAGTGTGCAGAGGATTGGAAGAAATTGGGCCAAAGCTTAAAATTAAAGTATCGGGAGGAATATAGTAAAGACGTAGAAATATATGAACGCAAAAATCAGCAGTTTACTTTGTCGCTGACAAAACAACAGTCAGAGGCCTTGTCAGCAGCTAGACAAGAAAAACGTCATGATAAAAAGAAACGTGCTATAAAAAAGGTGAGCGATTAAGAATATAATTATACCTTATTCGCGTTGATATTGAGTAGTAACTAAAATAACCAAACCTAATAACGTTGTTCTTGTGAATATAATTTTATACCATGGATTTGGCCTTCAAAAAAGTTGTGTTATATTATTATAAAGACAAAATATTTATAGCAGAATAGTACATTAATGTTAATAACAAATCGCAATAAAGTGAACAGAAAGTCGATACAAAACTAATAAACTTTGTCTTTCATCATTTGCCGTCATCGCTAGTGTCTAAATTATCGTTCTGTATTGGTGAAGGTTTCTGTTCATTATTGTGTGAAGTCCATGTTATCATTTTTGTGCCCAAAAGAAAGCAACGTCAATCTATAAAGCCATATTTGATCACATATGTAAAGTGGTAAAATGTCTACCTGGTTTTTTTCCTAAATCGTCCATGTCCCCACTGTCATTAGATCATCTTACAGCTGCCCCAGTTTAGTAAATCCAACTTACATCTGTGTAAATAAAAGTAAAATACTAAGTAATTTTGGTAAAAATTGACTTTCTGAAGAAGCATTTATTTTTGTTTGCATAATTAACTGTGATTCTTTACAATTCTGTATTTTAATCTCTGTGCCGTGATAATTTTACATAATGGAATCATTCAGCATATTTTTATTCGTATTTTAACAAGTCAACAAAATTGGCTTACTTCTACAGCCGAAACCTTCAAAAAGTTCTCTTTTTTTTTATTTAAATCAATTTATTTTTAAAACTGTACTGAGAATAGTAGATTATGCAATGAGGGAGAGAAATGAGTTATTTTGCTGAGGTACACTTTCTGACTCGAGGGCGAAGCCCGAGAGTCAGAAATTGCACTGAAGCAAAATAGCATCCTCTCCGAGTTGCATATACTATTTTTTTCACGTTGCAGGAAGATTTAAAACGTAAACCCGTTTTTTAAACGTCATTTATTGACATTTTAGTTACAATTATTTTAAAATTAGTAGCCTATGGTAAATTTTAAAGTTGGTGGCACTGTAAGTCATTATGACAAGAGCTCACAATTGAGGTTAGCAGGTTAGGTTTTGCGTCAGTTTTGACACAAACTGACGCAAAACCTAACCTGACAACCTCGAATTTGACATAATTGTTCTGTCAGTCATAATGAAAACTCTCTAGGGAAATTTTTGTCTTATTTAGTCTCTAGGGAGTAAATGTTTTACTTCTGTCACAATTTTGATGCTATAGAAACCGACTTCTACTCCCGGTCGTGGAAAAAAATCTGTAACTGTTTCTATAATGTTAGTTTTTGTACAACCATAACTATTTATGCCGTTTTGAAATACTGTGAAATGATTTAAATATATACTGCTCTTCTCTTCTGTTAAAGTTGACCCCTTTAATAACATTTTGGAATTTAATTCAAATATTTTGACTGATTTACAAGTGATTGTGCCAGCTGTCAGATTGTAATTACAAGGCAACCATTGTAGTTTTGCGGGAAACAGAAAAATTAGATTCTAGTCATTTCTAAGCTTCATATTGAGAATTTTTGACATGAGATGGTATTGTTTGATCAAGTCTGTTAAAAATTATCAAAATTGGGTGATTCATCGGGTAATTCCTGTTATGGACAAGGCTTGTATTAAATTAGATTAAAAATGTGTGAGGAGTTTTCTATTGCAAACTAGTAAAACTGACAACAATGCAATAGACATTGACGCTATGTATAACCTCAAACTTAGAAAAACCTAATTAAACAGACAGCTTTACTGCCAAATTTCCATGGCCTCATATTATGCCAAAACAACGTGAACGGAATATAGTTACTCGTTACAAAGGTGAACGACTAATATTAATAATTATATTGATTTCGTTTTAGCTATATCGTGAAAATGCAAAACCCAAAAGACCAATCAGCACCTTTTTGTACTTCATAAAAGATAAATGGGCTCTTCCAGAAAACAAGGATAAAAAATTAGCGGAGTTGCTGAGTTCAGTCAAAGATGAGTGGAGCAATATGCCAGAAGCTAAAAAGGAAAAATACATCAAATTAAACGAAGCCGACCGAAAGCGATATGAGAAGCAAATGGAAGAATGGGAAGCACGCATGATAAAAGAAGGCAAATCGAATATGGTAAGGAAAGACAGACAAATTTTGTCTAGCTCTAAACCATCCCACTTGGACAAACCCAAACACAAGAGCTCTGATTAGGGGGACGGGTGTCCTCACTCCACCACGTCCGCCATCACGGGTGGGGATACGGGTGATGTTCAAACAATCCTCTCTCTTAACAAACATTCACAATACAAATGTAACAAAGGTTCTCAAATGCATATCGAATCTCCGATAGAAATGGCTAAAAGCCATTCTGGAGTTGATGAATCTGCAAGTGTTGATGTTCCTAATCCAGCAGAATCGAAGCCAATAGTTTATCAAGACATCCATGCAACCAATAAAAACGAGAAGGAACCTGAACAGATGTTAAGGGATGAGAATCAAGTGGCGGAAAATATTACTAATGGACAAAATCTAAACAGTGAAAAGGAATCGAAAGCTAGAAAAAGTGTAGTGGATAGGTTGCGGGATTTACTGAAATTATAAATTTTTGTGCCGATTTTGATTTTTGTTTTTCTATTTTGTAAAATGGATGTATTTAGAAGTTTAAATATTAATTTTTTTAAAGATGAATAATAGTTTTACTTATCACAAATGTATTTTTGCAGTCTTTGCTTTAATATTATAAGGTGATGCATTGTAACTGTAAGTAACGAAGCAAAAAACTAAAATTTACGTGCATCTACACAGATATACAATTATCTTAACAGAAACTGTTTTTCAACCAGAGGCATAAAAACCAAAATGGGCCTTTAATTTTTAATAACTCATTTTAGACGTAGCACAATAAAATTTTAATGTGAATTTTAATTTTTAAAAATTAGAAAAAACAATTATTGTGGAAGTATAAAAATATGAACTGAAATAACAGTAACATAAATCAATAATTATTATTATAGCAGAAAATTAAGGAATGTATGTTGCTATTACATAAATATTTGTTACACTAAGGGCCGGTTGCAGAAAGCAATGTTAAGTCTGGTGTTAGCTAACATCGTGTCAAAGTGAACAAAAACGAATCAAATCTCAAATGCTTATGGTAACTAATACATTAGTAAACAAAATTTGATGCGATTTTGTTCACTTTGACGCGACGTTAGCTAACACCAGACTTAACATTGCTTTCTGCAACCGGCCCTAAGAAATCGAGTGTTCATTTAAATTTGACGTCGCAATCAGCGGTGAAAAGTGCATTGTGAACATATCACAAAACGTACCTAACCCTACTTTTATAAACAGATTTAACAAGAAAGCATTCAAATGCAAACGTTTAAAACACTACATTTCCATCAAATTGTAATAACTTTAAATTATTACAATAAAAAACGAATTCATAACAAATTATCAAAATGTTCACCGCCTTCACCCATGCACGCTTGAACTCTTCCCGCAATCCCATTGCTGACATTTTTTAACATATTGAGATTGTTATTAATTTCTTTAATTTTCTCCAATCCTCCGTGCCGCAGTTCATTTAGGTCATGTATTGTTTGCTGGAAAATGGAGCTCTTTAAATACAGCCATAAACAGAAATAGCATGGTGTGAGGTCGCAAGATCTGGCAGGATAAGGTATTGGTGTTTCGACTAATAATCCGTCTGTCGAAAAATTCTTGTATCATGTTTAAAGTATTATGAGGGTCGTGCAATTACAGACATTTTTATTTTATCTTAGCTATTTTATTTCTAGGAAAGACACATTTTATTTTAGCTATTTCATTTCTAGGACAATAATAACCCGTTTTTGTAGGTGTATTTTATGTATGATAGAAGTAAACAAGTATATCTCGTAAACGAAAGTTTTCGTTTGTTTTGCCCAGGTTGTAATTCGACTCCTGCTGTTGCGCTGTTGAGGGTGCCGAGGGATGTAATAAATACTTGGCGCGAGAGTCGAAAAATTCTATATTAGATTTATGACCAGGGGCTTAAGCGGATTTGAGAAACAAACAGCCCTAAACCGCCGATTTATTTAGTTTGGGTATTTATTAGCTTACAATTTTAGCCAAAGAAAAACGTTTTCAAGTACTTTGTGGGAAACAGCAATTTAAAACGCGACAGAAAAGGATTAAAAGCGTCGTGGGTTTTGGAAGGGAAACTACCACTTAACAGCGCGTCGCTATAGCAACGAAATTCAGATTTCGTTGTCATTGGCGGGCCACTCCGCGACCCAGAATGGAGGGGCTTTTGTAAGTTGCATAAAACACTCAGCAGAGAATGGAGAAAGGAAGAAGAACGAGGTCTGGTGTAGGTAGTAGTTCTACTCGCAATACGGAGAACTGCTACAACAGCTGATAACTTATTTATTTCACTAGGTACAGCGCAACCTGACATTGCAGGGAAATCCCGTTAGTAAGGTGGCATTGAGTACCAATTCTTTGCCTTTCTCTTGCTCTACTTAACACCGCCAGGCACCATAGTAACCAGACTCAGGCTGGCAGACAGCACTTCTTGCCGCTACGTGAGCTAACAACAAACGTCCGACGTCAGTTTAGGCTCCGAAACAGCGCAATAATTGTACGAGTAATATAGTGCTTTCACTTTGGCCCTAATAAAGAATAATCGATTTCCATGATGTTGTTTTCTTTTGGTGTAAGAACTGAAGGTCTCCAGCCTCTATAAGAACTGAGTAAAGTTAGCCTAAGTACGACCATTTTTATAATTTTTACCAAAAGTAAGTAGCTTTTACTAGTCGAGACCAAGTGACTGGTTGTAGATAGTTACTTCCCGAGCATGCTTATAATATTTTTCTCCATGCCCAACAAAAATTTGAATAATTTTTCCTTAATAATTCCACGTTAATTGATAGAAAATTAATCTATTAGAAACAAAGCAAATAGTCACCTAGTGTTGAGTTGCTTAGTACGTAGCAATTGTTTTTCAGTTGTTTCTGTCAATGTAAACAATCACTTGTTCACTTACTTCCCTTGGGTTTTCCTTACTTCCCTAATGCCATGACAACCAGTAAACAAACAGTAAAATCAACTTACCTGCAATGGATATGTCAAAGTAAGTGTAATTTACTAGATGGGCATGGAGAAAAATTCATTAAACTTGCAGTATAAAATAAACCGTTGTATTCACCACGAACGAAAAGTGATTTTATAGGTCCTCACAAGTAATTCCGTCCTCGTTCTTTAAAATGCCACTTTTCGTTCTAGATAAATAAACTACTATAATCTCATTTCTTCATGATTAATGAATAGTTATTTGTATACTTAAGACGCAAAATAACTATTTAGCGTACCAAGAAATGTTTGGTGGGCAAAACGAAAAGTTCGCTAAATTGTTTCGAGAAAGCCAAACATTTCGCAGCCTACGTATACACAACAATTTTTGTGCTACCGTAATGCATATTATAATCAAAAACACGTAATTAATTTTTTGTGCAGTGCCGACAAGTTTACGGCTGCGAAATTCGATTTAGCGGCCGCTACTAATAACTAGACTTAGGCAATTATGCAAGTTAAATAGAATGTATGAAACTCTCTCTGGTTTGAAGTAATTATTATATCGTGGAACATACTGAGCCGCAAAAGTCAGCTTCTAATAATGATATGTACCTAGTACCGTGATTGACAAGATAGCCTGCACCTTATATGTAAAGAGGACCTGTTAAGACCCAAATTAATTTTTGTTGGCAAAATTTGTTACAAACTTAATATGTTGTTCATTGGAATGCCCTGAAGGCAATAGCGTTGATAAAAATTAAAATGGCACTATGGTTTTTGCAAAAAGTTCTGTCCTCTACATAGGATGCTGGAGGCTATCTGCATATCTGTGGTAAATATAGATAAAAATCGAAAATTGTGAAAATATGTAATATAGTCGAATCGACAGGCGAGATACAAGTGATTCTTGAAAACTAAGTAGGGCTCGATAAACCCTTGTGCATCTATTTTTAGCCGGTGCATACCCGGAACCAATTGGCCACTTCGGGGGCTGTAAGAAATGCCTATACACATTGTCCTCTAAATAGAACGCTGGGTGGTAAGGGGTTAGGCCTATTTATGACTCGTAATTCTCGGAGTAGAGGTCATGCAAATGCTGAACCTAGAATAAGGGCTCTTTCTCAAACTGTAGCGATGCCTAAAATGGGAAAGAAGGGACCAAACCATGAATTGTTTACATTTTACAAAATATAGAATCAAGCCTTTTGATGAACTTGAAAAATGGGGAAAGAATTTTCTTCATTTACAAAAATGTGTGCTCGGCTAAGAGGCACGTGTTTTTAATTGTAAACTTTGAAACGCATTTAGTCATTTACTGGTTATATAACTAATTCATAAATGTAATTATTATGTTTCAATTAAAAGCATATTTCCATAAAATGTACATATTTTTTTGTAAAATATCTGCATAGTTCCTGTTTTTTTATGTTGTATATTTGCCTATGTAAGTATACTAATAACAACTGTGAAATAGTAACGGCTGCAAAAAACTTTTCGGTTTGGTTGCATAAAAATTATATAATTACACAATCGCCATGAACTTAGAAGCGCGTATTGATCACTTTTTAAATAAACCAGCGCCGGTGCGTTACACTAAATTCTATAATGTAATTTTTAAACTATTAAGGTATATATTTTAATACAATATGTGTGCACCTCTGCCTAGAAACAAAAATTAAATGAAAACAATAAATGATTAGATAAAAAGATGCGCGTTTCAAGTAGTAAATTAATCTGCCTGTGGAATTTATTAAAACCTTTACTTCGTATTAGTTCTTATATAGTAGATATTTTTACTTACTTGTGGAATTTGATGGTTTTCCCTGGCTTCCATACATTGGTACAAACATAGGCACAAGAGTGCTGAACCATTTTAAAATCATACAAATAATTAAGCGAATTTCACTGACAAATTAGCCAGGAAACGCACTACTGCCGTAAGAACGCTAATGTTATAAAAGAAAAGGAGTCCCTTTTGCAGCGGAGGAGCTGTTCTAGCAGACTGGTTCGTAATTCGATGACTTTCGCCGCTGGTTTGCGCTTTCCAGTAGTGTATACAGTTCACTGATATAACCTAATACATATCCTAAAATCGTTATCAGCTACATGCTACAGCTAATGTTATTGAGAAAGGATTTTGTAAATTAAACGTGAATAAAATTTTGACATATTAAAATTGGTATATCTTAAACAACCTTGCTGTTTATGCTCTTGCATTAAGACATTAGAAAACGCAAAATTTTGAGAACAAACAATATATCAAGAATGTATGCACAGTGGGAATAGTGTTTTAGTGCCTTGCATAAATGTTTTTCTGTCACTTTCGTTCGGGAAACACTATGGCAGGACTAAAATACCCACTTTACTCCCTTAATGCATAAATAGCTATCATTATTGGCTGTCACGGCAGTCTTGATTTTAAAAATCTAAAATCTGTATACAGCAAATTAGTTTCAAACCAGGCAGGGCGAATTCCACACCAGGAATTTGAAATACAATTTTTTTTGTGGATCTCTTAACATCAATACTGAGACATACCGTTATTATAATTTAACTAAAAAAAACAACTCTAAAATAATGTAGAAGTAGTCGAGAGAGTACATTTATTTACAACTCACAATTGAAAACATGGAACGTCATTTGGCTTACAAGCTAATAACAAATATTATGACCCTGTCCAACCATGAAAGTCCCCCCTGCTCCGGCATGCAAACAATAATTAAGACAAATATTAAGGCACACTACTCAGTGGTCTGCCAAATCAATTTCATCATTCTCGTAGTATAAACGCAATAACTTGATCAAAACACACAAACGTAAAAAAGTAAATCAAAAAATTTTGAAAAATTTGTAATATAACCCTAAACAGGGTTATAACTTTTTGTATGTTCTCTGGCCTAAATCCTAAATTCATCATGAACAATACATTAAGTAAACCACTTTGAGGTATATGTGGCCGAAAAAACATATACTCTGCAGACTCATACAAGAAGAATGGCAGAAATATCTTATTTAAGTGATCTACCTCTAAATACTGATTGCTTAAAAGATAAAAATATCTCACTATTAATGCCAATACTATAACAATCCAGTCTCTAAGCATTGCAGTTTTACTACGAAAGTTCACGAATTCCAATTCAGATGTCGACACATTATCGTCAGGCATTGGATTCTCATATATAGTCCTTAAACCATCACTTAGTTTTTGTTCAACCATTGGTTTAACGACAGGTTCACTTTCAGGTTCAATTGAGACGTGCTTCGGTACATGTTTAATTTGGGGGCTGGAAGTTGTTTGAAGTTCTAAAATAAAAAGGTGCTATTTTGTGTATTTTTCATAATTTTAAACATATACCCTCCGATTTCACTATGTAGTCATCTGAATCTATATTTGTTATTTTCTTTAAACGATTTTCTGAATTCTCCAATATTTTACGCCTTCGTGCTTCTCTACGAGCTTCTATATCTCCCATTTTCTAAATTTTATTGGAAACCCACAGACTATATAGTTGGTCGACAAAAAATAAAACTAGGTTAGAATATAACAATTAAAGTGAGGTTAGAGAACTAATTTATGAGCTTTCACTAGTTTATCATTCTAAATTACGTTGTTAATTTAATCCCGTCTTACGCTATTTATTTTCTTCCTAGCAAGTAAATAAACGGCAAATTCAAACAATCACTAGCAATTACGAAGTTAATCACCTATTGTTTACAACTGTTAGACACAAAACAATACCTAATCTGTTAGACAGGACCGTATTTTTAAAATTATAATTGTAGATTCCTTGTTGTGTTTAAAGATTTAATTGAAATTACAAATTTTAATAAAAAAATACGTAACTAATTTACAATTTACGCACTTATGTTGCAATACTCTGAAATTGGATTCAAAAATTTTAAACTGTTATTACATCCGCTGGTACAACATAAATAGCAAACCAGCAATCGGCACTAAAAACCTGCAATATAATCTTAAATTATTTCCTAATATTTTTGAAAATAAATTTATAAAATAATGTTTTTTACATTGCAATTATAACAATAGTAGTTCACGTAACAGTTCCAAAAATAGCACCTTTACAGGGCACGCAATACCTATCATAACTGTAGCTTAAATTGCGTTCATTGCAATATAAATATTTATTCTATATTGAAAAATTTGTATATATGACTCCTCGTTTGGTTTCTACGATGATATTCTTCTATTTCTTCTATCTTGTACTTCATATATTTTCTCTTCTTCCGCCCAAAGATCTTCTTAGTTTTAAACCTCTTTTCTCGTTACTTTATTATTTTAATTCTTGTATTTGTCTGCAGTACATAGTTTTTTGCTCTTTGTGAGACTTTGTTATCTATTCAAAGCTTGTCTGCCATTGGCTCGTGGAGAATTTTGATGTTGGAGCCAACCGAACATAAATTTTCCATGTCTTCAGAGACAAAGACAGATTCCGACATCCCGAGATTTAAATATTTCGCGTGTGGACTGACAAAAGTTAGCATTAGTAACAAAATGTACCAAACTTTACAGGCTGATAAAAGATGATGAACTGAATCGAATACTTTGAGATATAGGTATAGACACATGCGTGATTGACGTATATTATTTCAAGATGTGCGACATTTCACCAGTAAACTATGAGTATAATACAATAGATCATAATTATAATAAGTAACCGTAATGATTTGAGAAAACTCCAAAGTCTCTTTTGTCGGAATTAAATATGGCCTTTAAATATTCAGGAAAACGTACTAAAAAAAATATATTAAAAGTCGAATGATTCTGAAGAAAAAACAAATTTTAGTGCAGCCAACATCGGTAAGTAAACGTAAAACGACCATGACCGATTAGGTTTTGAGCTGGCATTTTAATATTATTTTATCTACTCCAGTGGGATAAGTAACGCATTACGTCACGCATTTGACACTATTTCAGTTAGGTAAGGAAACTCATTACACCACTCAGTTATGTAATGGTTTCATTACCCAACTGAGTTGTGTAATGACTTCATTACGTAACTGAAATAGTGTCAAATGAATGACATAATGACATTTGCCTACTAAAATTCCGTTCACGTACAAAACGTGATTTACTTGTTGATAAACGGTATCTGGTAATCACAAATAATAATATTCCAGGAATGACAATTGGCCAAAAAGTCTACTTAAATGAACATTTGACTCCGGAAAACAAGCAACTGATGTGGAAGACCAGAATGCGAGCTCGCGATGTCGGTTTCAGATTTGTTTGGTTTAGGAATGGTAAACTTTTTGTGAGGCAGAGCAGTGAAACTCCTAGTGTGAGGATTCATGGGGATGACGACTTGGACAGGAAGATGCCGGTTAATCAGTAGAAAAACATTGGTTTTTGGGTATGTTTCTTATCTTTGAACAATAAATTCATATTAGTTTGTCTTGTTTAGTAATGGAACCCAAGAACGAGGATATTTTTTTCAATTATGTTAATGTCGAAGATATTGCTACAAATACTGCAATTGATTTAAAAGATTTTAGCACACAAGTCAACAACTTTACGGAAAATAAACAGTCGCTCAATTTATTCCATTCAAATATACGAAGCATATCAAAAAATTTCGATGAGTTACAAGTTTTATTAAGTGAATGTAAATTCCAATTTGATATTATAGTCTTAAGTGAAACTTGGAATGTTGAAAATATAAATTGCTTTAATTTGGAAGGATATTTCACTTATTACAATAACAGTTCATATGTTCAAAATGATGGTGTAGTAGTTTTTGTTAAAAGTTCTTTGCCCACCACAATCCAATTAATTGATTTAAATGTTAACGGTAATTATAAGTTACTAAGAATTGAGTTTGTTCTTAATAATTTACGATACGGAATTACATCAGTTTATAGACCACCGTCTTATTCAGCTATAAATTTTATATTTGAACTTAATGAGTATATAACACGATCTTGTAAATTTGCAAATGAAATTATAACTGGTGATATAAATTTTGATCTATTAGATGCTCAGGATAGAAATGTACAAGACTACCTTGATACACTTAGTCGACATGGGTTTCAATCGTGTATAAATTTGCCGACACGAGAAAAAGCTTGCTTAGACCATATTTTTGTAAAAACTAACATTCACAGCAACTATATATTCCCGTTAGTTCTAAAATCAAAAATTACCGATCACGATCCCATCTCTTTGCATTTAAAATTTCAAAATACACACACTGATTTGAAAAAAAAGCCAAGTAGTTCTGTGAGGACATTAAAAATTATTAATTATAAAAAATTAACGCAAAATCTCCAAACGCTAGACTGGGATTTTGTTATTAATGGAGATATCGACAAGTGTATGGATAACTTGGTGCAGTTATTGCAAAAACAAATATATAAATGTACTTATAATAAAGTATTTAACAATAAAAATTCTAAGAGAAAACCATGGATCACTAATGGTATAGTTAGATCAATAAGTATTAGAGATGATCTATACAAACAGTATCGTTTAAATCCTGAAAATCAAGCCATCAGAATAACTTACTTACGATATAAACGAACTATTAATTCACTCATTCACCAAACAAAGAACACCTATTATAAAAATCAACTTCATACTTGTCAAAATAATCCGCGAAAAATTTGGAATTTAGCTAAAGAGTGTTTAAATGTTAGTAGTCAAAAGGAAAGTGTCACTTCTCTAAAAGTCGATGGAAAAACATTTAATTCTAAAAATGATACTGCCTCTCAATTTAATAAACATTTTGTAAATGTTAGTAAAAATTTATCAGATAAAATTATAAATAATAAATCCGACACGAACTCTATGATTAATGAAATTCCACTGAGCGGAAGGAGCTTTTTTTTAAACCCAACTACCCCAAATGAAATTGCTAACATCATACACAATTTAAAAAACAACAAGTCCCTGGAATCGATAACATAACTTCTGAAACATTAAAATGTACTGCTCCCGTTATTAGCATACCATTATCTATTATATTTAATAATTGCTTCTCACAGGGATATTTCCCAAAATCTTTAAAAACGGCTGCTGTGATTCCAGTTTACAAGGGAGGTGATAAAAACGATGTTAACAATTATCGCCCTATATCACTTTTATCTGCTATTTCTAAAGTATTAGAAAAATTAATCAAAGTAAGACTACTGCATTTTTTAGACAATATTAATGTCCTATCAAAACGTCAATTTGGTTTTTTTAAAACAAATCTGCAGATGATGCCATTTCATCCCTGTGCTCTGAGATTTACAATGCTCTTGATAATTCGAGGCCGTGCATTGCTGTATTCCTTGACCTTGCCAAAGCTTTTGATACTGTAAACCACAGTATTCTGCTATTAAAATTGGAGAAATACGGTATTAGAGGCATACCTTTAAACTTATTCAAAAGCTATTTATCAGAACGGAAACAATTGGTTAAATTACAAGAGTGTCGAAGTTCAACTGTAACTGTAACTTGTGGTGTACCACAGGGAACAGTTCTCGGACCATTATTGTTTGTGATCTACATAAACGATCTGTTAAAATATTCAAAAATAAGAGGTAAAATAATTGCCTATGCTGATGACACCGCTTTGGTAGTGGAGGGTGAATCTTGGGGCGAGGTTAGGGAGGCGGCAATGCATGATCTTGATACTATTAAAAAATGGCTGGATTTAAATATTTTAACTCTAAATTATAATAAAAGTAATTTCTTAACTTTTACATTGCAAGAAGTTAAGCAACCAATTTTTACCCAAATCTCTGTGTCTTGTAGTAACTGTGATCCTGGTAATTGTCTATGTAATATTAAGATTAAAAAAGCAACATCTGTAAAATATTTGGGCATTACTGTTGATCAGCATATGAGATGGGATTCACATATTTATAATGTATGCTGCAAACTTAGAAAATTAATATATATGTTTAAAAGATTACGAGATATACTATCATTGAAACAATTATACAGCTTCTACTATGCATTAGTTCAGTCAGTCATTTCATACGGAATTATTGGCTGGGGTGGTGCAACAGGTCTACGTATTGGAAGAGTTAGTGTATTACAAAAATATATATTAAAAATAATGTTGCGCAAACCATTGCTATACCCGACTCGGCAATTGTTTCAGGATAGTCAAGTTTTAACAGTAAATAAATTATTTTATAATGCGATTCTAAAACACGTAGGAAAAAATCCTTCAATTGTTAACAAACATAATCATACCTATAATACAAGAAATAAAAACTGATGCTATTCCAATAAAAACAAATAAAAGTGTGGGGCAGAGTAGCTTCCATTACTACTTACCAAAAATTTTTAATCAGTTTAAAAAATATATTTCGGACAATAATATTCAACTGAACAATAGAAATTATAATAAATTGTGTAAATTATTTCTGAAAAACGTTGATAATGTTTTCATTAACTAAGTACTTGACAAAAGTAAATATGTATTAAAATAATTAAAATTTGTGAAGGTCACCTCGGGGCACCTTATATACCTACTTCTGCGGGTCCCTCGTCGTAGTAGTTCGTCCTGTGTGCGTTTTAATGTCGTTGTTTGGGGTTTTTGCATTAAAGCCTCAGCATTGGAGCGTGGATGGGGCGGACTGTTGCGGCGAGGGCTCGTAATGTACAGTGGTCGCCACGCACCTGCATATGCAGTTAGTGGTGTTTTTTTTAATTATATGAAATACTCATAGTTTTTTTTTTGTATGCCGTGAAATGGCCCTCTCTTTTTTTTAGGCGTCTAATTTATATGTACATATTAAATACGTGCTAAATAAAGAGATTATTATTAAAAAAAAAAAAAATATATATATTTTTGAAAATGACAGATCTGACATTTCTCTTAATGCACTTTTCTCAATTTTAGGCAGTCGTAGATAAAATTTCGTACAATACATGTGTGATAATGCATCATTAATATACTTGTGTGCTTACATAACTCGTGCTACGCACTCGTTTGTAACTTACACACACGTATATTAATGATGCTGTTATCCCACTTGTATAGTAAATAACTATTATCTACTTTGCTTTCGTACTGAGGCTATTATGATACTCGTTTCCGTACCGTAATAGACAAAAAACGATGCTATAATAAAAATACTAAAAACAAAGTAATTAATTTGTTTACCGTTGGCAACCATAGTTACTTCGCTCCTTGTATATATCCAACTGTCGGAAACCGCCTTTATTGCACCGCACAAATGTTGCAAACTGCCGCGAAATTTCCTAGATTTTGAAATTTTATTTTTTTGTTTAAAAAAGTGGCAAAGTAGATAAAATACTGTATGATACCTGGTTTATAAGGCATTTCGTCGCACTTACTCCTTTAGAGCACTCCCCGTTTCGTTCGTCGTACCCTAAACCCGTGTGGGCTACAAAATGCTTCTTATAAAATCGTATCATAATATACTATTATTGCCTCTTGATTTGTTAAAAGGTAGTTTACGGTCGTCCGCACTGACTCGGTAAATGCGCCTTTCCTGGCACGATACCTGTAAAATGTTGCCATAGCGACTTTACAATCACCTTGTTTTCTAATAAGCACATCCTTTATTAATCACTAATATTAATTTCTAGGATTTTGAACAAGAGGAAATAAAACGTTGTACGCAGCTCGTTTGCAATTAGCCTTTATTGGGGCTCACCGGATTAGAGGGTTCGCTCCTACGTCGCTCACCCTGCAAATTATTCGGCTTGCCCATAAAGGCTAATTTATTAAGCTTGCCACGTAAATAACTATTGAAGGATCACAATCTAAACGTCATTTTCTTGGTTATCGAATGATTAGCACTATTCGGCTTTCTTGCTACTGCTCATAAAAATGTTAGTTTTAAAATAGTGTTGTTCAAAAATGTGATTGTACCTACTTTTTAGAAATAAAATGTTAATTCCCTTTCATTTTCCGCTCTACAATTTTTTATATTATTTAATTAAATACCTAAACATCCTAAAGTAAACTTGAATAAATAAAAAACAATATAAATACTCTTAACATTTTTCAGCGATAACTACAAGTAGGTACATACAAATTCAGCAATTGAGATTAATTAGGATTCACGCAATAAGCGTCAATTGCAATTTTAAAAAAATATGATCGCGTACGTAACAGTTGTAAACACCTAAGGCCTTAAGTTAGCTGTCATTTTCTTTATGCGGCAATCCGCCAGTACGATAAAAAACGCTGAATTAGGTTGTACTTACATAATACACAAGCAGGTCGCATCTTGAGGGTGTAGTGCGCCGCAATATCGTGATGGAAGAATCCTTGTAGATAATGGTTGACCTCTGCACGTCTCATAAGTCGGACCTCGACGCCAGTTAATTCGAAGACATTATCGGGACCCCAATTTGTTAAAAGAAATTGCGCCGCAGGTGCCGCGATTTACGCTCTGCGAGTGCTTATAGCCCCTAGTCTATCCTTTGGTGGCACTTTGCTTGCCCTTCTTTTCCGCCTAAACGCCAATATACGGAAGTTAGTAAAGGAAAAAAATAAGCCAGAAGAAATCTCACCTAAAGCTGGAGAACGGCGGTTCGCGGATTATCACTAAAGTGATCTTTCATTAGTTAAATCTGTGCAGACTTCTTTGACTAGCATCATCCCTTGCGGCGCTGTCAATTAAAGCAAAAGCTGACTGCTTTGTCTGCTAGCAAAATCGAAACAGGAAAGCCCTCGCTAGGATCGACGCGTTCGAGCCCGGAAAACAAGCGGCTGTTATCGCCAACCACACGCTCCAACGAGATAATGGTAGTTTATTCCTGCCTCAATTGGCATATATCGTGGTCCAAAAGTAGTTAATAATTAATAAACGCTCTTGTAAAACGGGGCGTTACACTCCCCCTCTCCTTGGGACAGGCATTGAAAGTACCTTGAAAGGCCGTACAGTGTACTACACACAGGAATGATTTAAATGAAAAAAAACCAAGGGAATACCCTAATAAATATTCCAAGATTCGGGAAAATTCCCGGGACTAGACCCCTAAAACCTTCGCCCCAAATTTAGAGAATGGTGCTGGAAACCGGAGGAAGCAACCACGAGATCGCAGACACAAGCTCGGGCACCAGACCAGTCTTCGCGCTAGGTGACAAAGGCGCGCCGGTGACTAGCCCAATGTAACTCCCTCACCCACATCCACGAATCCACAGCAGCTCTCCCCAGCATCCAAACATCACCCAAATCCGAAACACCCACCCCAAATGTCCCCATCGTGACATCACAATAACCCAGTAGACATTTAACATTCCCAAAACGGGACCTATTTACAAGCCGGGTTCACGGTCTCACCATCAAAGAGTATCCTGGAGATACTGACAGGGGGGGAAAAATATGAAGATCCACCGCCTGGAACGACGAGGTAAATTCCCAAAGTGGCCACCCTGCTTGTCCAACCAACCACCCAAGCAAAAAAACAAAACCCAGTCAGGGACTCCAAAAGGTGAAACCCATTACTACCTTACCCTTAACTAAACTATCTACACCTAATTCTATCTAACCCTATAACCTAAATTAAAACATAATGTTTCTGTAGGATCCTAGATGGGTATTGATTGCCACAGATTGAGCTACTTACTCAAAAGAGACTCCATAAATGGGACTCTATCATATATGTTCCTACACATAAGCAAAACGCTTACTAAATCCCTACGGAAGGAACTAACCTAAGATGCATAGTCTTCGCACGGCTTTTAGCGCAAGCGCCAAGAGGTTCTAGGCAGAGCTCGTCACCTAAATGGGGCTCAGGCCAAGAAAAAATATATACTTGATTAATATAACACGTCTGCACCACATCGGACACAGAACAAAAATACGCAATAAAATAAACTACTAATAAGAACTGCCTCACATAGGACACAGTTACTGAGAGGTTCTATGCAACGACTCAAGGTAAGTAAGTAACCAATCGAGTGATTACCTCTAGGGTCAAAACCATTCCAATACCACATGAGGAACCAACTAGAAGAAGAACTCAAGAAAACTGCCTATAAACTATAGATTCCTAACTAACCTAACTAAACTAATGCTAATGGTCAAGTAAGATAATTGTAAGTTGGGGAAGCGACTCTTCCGCAACTTTAAGTGTTGTCAAATCAGTTTATGCCTAAATCACGATGGTAGACATCTAATTACATGCGTCACGACGGATTACTCCTCATTGACTTCGCGATGACTTTGCTTAAGATCTTTGATGTGCCAAACACCCAAATTTCGACCGTTCAGATCTACTAAACGATAAGTGACCGAACCTGTCACTTCAGCTACTTTGGCTTGAATGTATTTTGGAGCTAACTTTTTTGCAAAACCCTTGGCCGCGTCGGAGAGCACTGGGTTGCGTTTCCATACCATATCGCCTTTTTTGAATCGTAACGACCGTTTCCTTAAATTGTACTGGCGTTTATTCCGTTCATAAGCCTGGTTGAGGCGAAAAACTACATCCTTGTAAAGGGGCGAGAGCTGATTAACGTCATTCGCGAGCCGTTCGCGGGTATCCAACGATATATCATCTACTCCTAACTCTTGTAGTTTACCATAATAATCGCCTTGAACCGGAATGGTACGACCAAAATTCAAAAATGACGGAGTATAACCAGTAACTTCGTGTACTGCGTTGCGAATCGCATGCGCTATTTTATAAATCTCCGTATCCCAATGTCTATGATTTTCTTTGACGTAGCAACGTATCGCGGTAGTAATAACCCTATTAGTACGCTCTACGGGATTCACTTGAGGGTGGTAAGCGGCGTTATACCATACTTTCTGAACACGATAGCGGTCAATAAGTTTTTGAAAAAGTCCTCCTACAAATTGAGGGCCATTGTCACACATGATAATTTGGGGCACGCCAAACATCAAAAATACATCGTTTTCTAAAAATTTGACGATGGCGGAAGCCGTTGCTTTCCTTAAGGGATGAATTTGCGTAAATTTTGTAAACCAATCGGTGACTACCAGCAAAGAGGTATAACCTTTTGTAGACCGAGGGAAAGGTCCCACGAGGTCAATGGAAATAAGCTGAAAAGGGTACTTCACACGCTTCTGGCGACCCATGAAACCAGGACGAAGTTGTGAAGAGGCTTTACTAGCTTGACAAATATTACATGACCGTACATAATTAGCTATGTCCGATTTCATCTGAGGCCAGTAATAAACTTCGGCCAATTTTTGATACGTCTTAAACGACCCTAAATGACCCGAAGTTGGTTCGTCATGATACTGCTGAAGTAACTCCTTACGCTTAGATTTAGGGATCACGATTTTCCATTCAATTAAATTTGAAATAATGTCGTGCTTGTTGGGAATGAACTTATGAAGCACATCCTGCTCAACTCTCCAGGAAGGGTACTGTTCGGGAAACGATTGTACGCGTTCAATCATGCGCTTATACCATGGGCAATGGTCAGGAGCTGTAAAGGACATGGAACTAATCTGTGTTACTGAAGTCGGGGCACGCGACAAAGTATCGGGAACTACATTAAATTTCCCTTTACGGTGTTCTATATCAAAGCTATACTGTGCCATACGGGCTGTCCATCTCGCTAACCTACCACTGGGCGATTGTAGTTTGTGTAACCAAAGGAGTGCATAATGATCAGTGATTATTTTAAATCGCGTGAGCTCTACATAAGGTCGATATTTCTCAATCCCAAAAAGACAAGCTAGACACTCTTTCTCAGTTGTCGAATAGTTCCTTTCAGGGTTTGTTAAAGTGCGGCTTGCATAAGCGATGACGCGTTCATCTTCGCCTTCGCCTTGGAGTAAAACTGCTCCCAAACCTACGTCGCTCGCATCACATTGAATAATGAAAGGTCGCGTGAAGTCGGGACTTGACAATATAGGCGCGGTAACTAGTAGTCTTTTAAGCTGTTGGAAGGATCGCTCGGCGTCATTATTCCATTTAACGCGTTGGCTTTTAATTTTCCCTTTCACAAGGCTTAAGATTGGAGAAACAACTGTTGAGAAATTTTGAATAAACCGACGGTACCAACTAGCCATGCCAAGGAAACGTTTAATCTCGGTGACCGTTTTTGGCGTAGGAAATGACACAATTGCCTCTACCTTAGAAGGATCCGTGCGTAATCCATCCTTGTCTACTAGAAACCCTAAGTACGCTAAAGAAGGTTTACAAAACTCGCACTTATCGATATTAACTATCAAACCCGCATCTCGCAATCTTTCGTAAACTCTAGTTAATGTTAAAATATGTTCGGAAAAGGTACTAGAAGTTATGATGATATCGTCCAAATATACAAATACGTTAGGAAACTGAGGTCCCAGGAGATTATCCATTAACCTTTGAAGGGTTTGTGGACTGTTACTAAGGCCGAAGGGTAAAACTGTGAATTCGAACAAACCTCGTCCCGGCACGGTAAAGGCTGTCTTCTCACAACTACTGTCCGAAAGAGGAATTTGCCAAAAAGCTTTTTTTAAGTCTATAGAACTCAGGTATCGCGAGTCTCTGAGACGGTCAAGGATTCCATTAACGTATGGTAGTGGATAGGCGTCGCGTTTAGTAACAGCGTTCAATTGTCGGCCATCAAAACAGAACCGTAAGCTACCATCTTTTTTTTTAACCATCACGATAGGAGAGTTCCATGGTGAAGAAGATTCTCGTATCACCTTAAGCGCAAGCATTTTATCTACCTCTTTATTAACGGCTTCTAACATAACCGGGGACATCTGATAATACCTTTGCTTAATAGGTTTCGCATCGCCTGTATCGATGTGATGACTCACCAACGGAGTAAGCCCTAAGCCTGGACCACTTATTTGTTGAAACTTATTGATAACTACTTCTAGTTCCCTAACCTGTTCCAAATCGAGATCATTTTTACTATGTATAAATTTTCTAGTAGTACTCAGACTTGACACTGAAAAACTATCATGTTTGAAATTGGTTTTAAGGCCAAACATATAGCAGCAATCCGCTCCCAAAATTAAAGAATTTGAAATATCTGGAGATATCAGAACACTGATAGCTTTAGTGGTTCCGTCTATTGTTACAGGAAGTTCTACTATTCCGGAAATATTTTGATACGCGCCATCTGCTGTTTGAAGTTGCATCTCTGCAGGAGATCCGCGCATTTTGAGGTTATGCTTATTTAACAAAAATAATCCTTGACTCCCTATTACTGACTGATTAGCGCCTGAGTCTAAAAGAGCAAGGATACTAGTACCCAGAATGTTTACTAATACGAAAGGACGATTATCTAATTTGCGGTGATAAAAAACAGAATTCAACCGGGATGTATGATGAAAAGTTTTAACATGGCCTAACCATTTATCCCAATCATCAGCCACTAATGGTTTACGACTGATTGTTCGTTGGCTGGGAACGAAACCAGTCTTCATTCGTTTTTTGGTAACCGTTGTTTACATTTTGAACAATTTGAGAAGCTTGTGTCCGGGGTTCCACATACATAACAGAAAAAAGTACGCTCTGCCTCGCATCTATGATACGTATGCCCTGGTTGTCTACAATTCCAGCAAATTAAATTTTGGTTCGCCCTTGCAAACGATTTACCTCTAAATGTTAAGGAACGCGAGAGGGATGAGTCGAATGTACTATTTTTATTTCTGGCTATAGCATTTACCTGACGCTTCACGTTATTAGTGGGTCTATAAGCCAGATCCGGCTCCAATGGAGTACTACCCGTTGTAAAGTTTTGTCTAAATTTTTTATTTCTGTCCTTGGTTTCTTCTAACTCGCGACAAAATTCTATTAATACGTCAACATTAGGAATCCGAGCTAACACTAAATGATTGGAATAGTAAGGTTGTAAATTTTGACGAATGTATTTAAGCTGCGTCTCCGCCGAAGGAGTTTTACTTAACCGATTAAATAAATTTAGCATAACCGCTATGTAAATATGAGGGCGTTCGTCTGCTCCTTGATTACGCGCTCTAATTTCATTCCATAAGACATCATCATAATCGCTTGGTTGATAATGTCTGCGAAGAAGACCTACTAAATCCTGCCAATTATTAATCTTATTTCGAATCGATCGAAACCAAATGAGCGCTTGATCGTCAAATAAATCTACCGCCTCTCTAAACAACTGATCAAAAGATAAATGGCGAGCTACTCGAAGTTCTTCAACCCTTTCCAAAAATGAGCTAACACCTTGTGTCGCTGTATTTCCGCTAAATTTAAGGTTCCATTTGGACACACTTACTGAACGACTAGACGGAAACGCATGATATACAGGGTCCGCTAAGTTTAAATCTTTCAGCCTTGACGCGAATTGATCAGCTGCCACTGTCGCTTCAAATTCGACCGGACGCGAAGGAGGATCTGGTGAGCTGTGAATCATTTCACTTACGCTAAACCGCGGTTGTGCCGACGCACTGACGGCTGTAGTATAAGCAAGACCATAATTAGCTAGACCATCCCTGCTTGAAGTCGTGTACCGAGAATGAGGTCCAGGAAAATTGCTTGCTGAAGGCAAACCTTCATGAATGGGAACCGAAGCAGCTATCGTGGTTTCTAAATTACATTTATTTTCCCTCTCTAGTGGAATATTACTCGCTATTTCACCGCCAGCAGAAATGTTTGCTAATTGCGATTGCTCCAACAGTAAAAGTAAATCGTTCTGTTGCATGACGTCGCTTTCTCCTACTTCAGATAACGATTCAAATAGCTCTAAACACCTATCACGTACTGTCTGCCATTCTAACTTAGTCGTTTCATTGGTTTTGCCAGATAAATAATTTACGCGGCGTAATACATGCCCTAATCTAGTTTCTAAACGATTAAATTCCGACGTCTGCGGTTTATTTTCAAAATTTCCAATCAAATTCGCCAACTCCGACAGCTTAATTTTGCAACTTTCTAATTCGGTAGGCACATCAAATGCAACGTCTGAATATTGTAAAACGCGGGCAGGCTCACATTTTTCCAAATTTATTTGAGCTCGAAGTAACTTTCGTTTATCTTCAACCTTGCGACCTGCAGGGTCAACATTTCGCGATAATAATTCCCAATCTAACTCGTCCGAAATTAAACAATTTACACGCAACATGATGCCAGTTAACGAATTTAAAATGCAAATGCCTATGCTACTACTAATAATTAATTTTTCCCATCTATAATTAACACTAAAAATAGGTAGCAGATTATTCGCTATATCCTTAAGCCTTATCGTATCTAATTAACCTATCTGCCCTAGCCTACTAGTTAATGATGACCAAAGAAGTTAATTCGCCAACCTCATTGCCCAAATTCAAACAACACTTCTAAAAACGTTCCTAATCAGGCCCTGACGATTGGGTGCCATCTTCGTGTGCCACCCCTTTGAATAAGGGCGCACACGGCCGGGACTAGCTCAGATATCCTCGATAGATTTGTGGCGTGAGCAAGGATTAGGTTCAGATCCTTTCGGCTTTCACAAAAACTACTTCCAACATTCAAAAAAATTAGGGCGCCTGGTTGTCTTCACAACCGATACGAATGCAGCTAGTAAACCCACCACCTACCTTTGGCGCTTATGCTGTTGACATTTCAAACGTGCAGACGGGAACGTGGTAGAAAAATATATCAATAAAACAAATTGTTAGCATGGGGACATTTACTCAATTAAATAATTACTAGCAACAAGTGCAATACCACTGTAGCCTAATGGCTGATAATTGTCAAACAACTATACTAGATTATTGACTAAATAATTTCATAGGCAAAGTAACCAATTTATGATAGGTGCAAAGGAATTAATTACACTAAAATCACAATTGTGCGGAACGCTACTCTGGCATTTGCGTCTGCACTAATAAGGAGTACATACAAATTCAGCAATTGAGATTAATTAGGATTCACGCAATAAGCGTCAATTGCAATTTTAAAAAGAAATATGATCGCGTACGTAACAGTTGTAAACACCTAAGGCCTTAAGTTAGCTGTTATTTTCTTTATGCGGCAATCCGCCAGTACGATAAAAAAACGCTGAATTAGGTTGTACTTACATAATACACAAGCAGGTCGCATCTTGAGGGTGTAGAGCGCCGCAATATCGTGATGGAAGAATCCTTGTAGATAATGATTGACCTCTGCACGTCTCATAAGTCGGACCTCGACGCCAGTTAATTCGAAGACATTATCGGGACCCCAATTTGTTAAAAGAAATTGCGCCGCAGGTGTCGCGATTTACGCTCTGCGAGTGCTTATAGCCCCTAGTCTATCCTTTGGCGGCACTTTGCTTGCCCTTCTTTTCCGCCTAAACGCCAATATACGGAAGTTAGTAAAGGAAAAAAATAAGCCAGAAGAAATCTCACCTAAAGCTGGAGAACGGCGGTTCGCGGATTATCACTAAAGTGATCTTTCATTAGTTATATCTGTGCAGACTTCTTTGACTAGCATCATCCCTTGCGGCGCTGTCAATTAAAGCAAAATCTGACCGCTTTGTCTGCTAGCAAAATCGAAACAGGAAAGCCCTCGCTAGGATCGACGCGTTCGAGCCAGAAAACAAGCGCTGTTATCGCCAACCACACGCTCCAACGAGATAATGGAAGTTTATACCTGCCTCAATTGGCATATATCGTGGTCCAAAAGTAGTTAATAATTATTAAACGCTCTTGTAAAACGGGGCGTTACAAGCCTAAGATACTGACAGGCAAGTTTTGCATTTTTAAAATTAAATATAAGTGCCCTGAGTATTGGGGTGTTTGCCCAATAGTACATTGACTTGGCGATTGTCTAACATTACATAACAATATCTATATTATTTTTTATTATTACACTCTAATTCTTTTAGTTTGGGCACCGGTTCAAGTATGGATATGTAGAACTTTAATCATTTCTCTAAAACTAACCTAGTAACCAACAAATTGTATACAAAAACAATCACTATTACTAACCGTAAATCTTCTTCTTCTCTTTGATAGGCTTACAGCCTGTTTTTTACAGGGAATTTTATATACCTTCCGCCGACGACGATATCCAACTTTCGCGCCATATTTTTGGGGGGTGGCCCGAATTTCTTTTGGAATTGCTCGTCCCACTGTTTTCGGCGTTTTTTTAATGAATTGGACGTCTTCTACTGTACACTGGTTCCTAATATCTTGATTGGGGATTCTGTTAAGTCGTGTTTTCCCTGAAATTGATCTTAGGGTCCCCATTTCTACGGTTCTGGTTTGTTGTTTGGTTCTTTGAGTGTTTGCCCTCATCTCGGCTACATATTTTAGAATGGGTCTTATCATATGTTTATTTGCCCAAGTCAGATCTCTCAAATATCCAGATATTTGGCTGCCTTCGACTGTTTGTTGCTTTACTTCGTCGTGTATATTGCGATCACTATTTATTTAGACTCCAAGATAGTTGAACGACATGACTTGTATGATTTCACCTTTTAATTTTAATTTGCAACGTAAAGGTGTCTTCGAGATGACCATACTTTTTGTTTTGTTCGTTGATAATATCATGTTGTATTTTTTTACTGTCGTAAATTCTTGTAGTAGTCTCTAGAGATCATCTTCATTTTCGGCAATTAATAGAGCGTCGTCCGCGTAGCATACGATGTTTATATTGTGATCACCCATTCTATATCCTGTCTTTGGTTTTATCGAGTCAATGATCTTATCCATTATCAAATTAAATAATCTAGGGTTTAACGAGTCCCCTTGCTTTATGCCCGCTGTTACAGAAACATCGTCAGTATATGTTTTCGTAAATCAAAAACTGAAAATGTATTAATGAAATAATGGATGAAACAAACAATTAGTTTGTATTCAAAACAAACGTTCTATGAACAAGGAATACAATCAGAATTAACAAAACACAACCTGACTTCAAGGAGAGGGGGGGGGGGCAAATATTGCCCGATGTTTTTGGTTTTGGCTACAATTTCTTTAGTTATGAATTACAATGGATGATTTTTTAAAATTATCTGTTAGTAGCATGGCGGACAGTTGCTGCAGCTGTTCGCCATGCTTCCTGAATTTATGGACGCCTTCGATTTGTATAATTCCGTGGATTATTTCTTGCACTCCTTCAAGACGCACTTCGGAACATAAATTGTATAGTTATAGGACCAGGTTATTTTACTGAAGGGTTTATACTTGATGAAGTGATGAAGATGTGAATGGAGTAGCCAGGCTCAACTACCTCTTAAGACATTTGTAGCCTTCGTCTGTTCACAAATGAATACACTTCAGAGTTTAAAGTATATTGAAAAATTAAATAAAATACGGAGCTTTATATACAATTAAATTATGTCGTGTTTTGCTGTTTGATCTGATGACCTACTATTTGCTTAAGTGCAAAACACAACGCTCGCAAAAAATTCCCTGCTTGTAAACAATGTGTAGGAAATTTGACCTAATGATACATTTGTAATACATTGCAACTTAACTATGTAAGCCGACACCAAAGCTGATTCTTGCGTACAGACAGTTTAAATGGTACATAATTTATTTCGGCATAATTTCACCCAATTGTCTATTTCATGGGCAAACAGAAGTTTGAACAGCACCTTTTCAAATTTTTACGTTTTCATCTTAAAAATATATTTTAAGGGCGAGCATTTTTGAATTTTTTTATCTGTTACAAAAACTAAGATAATTTGCTCAAAGATGCAGTAGATACTAGTACTGTACTAGTATCTCGTTTACGCATTCGATATTTTTAGGAAAAATTAAGGCAAAATAAGGACAGGTAAAAAATACTTCACTTTGGGTATGCATGTCTAAATTTTTCGTTGGGATTCCTAGGGTTAAACGACGACGAAAAACATGCAGTGCTACGCACTTTATATTTAACTCTACGTCGATTATAAGGGAGGAAATATGGTCGGTAGATACGTCCTGTAGTGGTAATTCTATTCAAAATTACGGTTTTTGGCTTTGAAACTTCGTTTTCCTTTACAAAGAAAAGCATTTTGAATGCTACTAAGGTCTCAGTTACGACTAGTAACCCCGTTTCTGCAGGAAGTCCTTACTTTTAAATTTATAAACACTCTGCGCCTATGCAACTTAACCGACAGCATAGATACGTAGAAACCTGCCTGTGTTGATGTCACTCCGAAGAGCTGAATCCTTGTTTCTAGTTGGCATATTGATAGTTTCCGAATATGCTCCGCGGGGGCGATATTTGTAAGCATCAATAATCAGAAAATTGACACGTGCCCGTTATCGCAGCGGTCAGGTCAGACTGAGCCTGATTGCGGCTTGAGCTTACGCGGACGTGGTACCCATTGAAAGTTAAAATATCCGTATCTTTCGACCTACCTCTTTTCGCTGAACTTCGCGGCGGTCCATTAACTGTCGAACAAGCTTTGTGCCACTTCAATCTGGTTCCCTGCGTCCGGAAAGCAACCAGAGTTGATAGTACAGGTACATAATATTCATGAAATAAACATTACACGTGCTTTGTTTAAGCTTTAAAATGGCAACGATGATGCAAAATAAGTACACAATTTTTTTTTCTTTGAGAATATAAGAATTCTCGAATGACTGGTTTGTTATGGTAGTAGACCCGTAGCTCATTGGCTTCTGACAGCAAGCCGCCACTGGCACCCTGTAGCTATTATCTTGCTAAAACATAATTTTAATTACATTGCCTGAGTGAGAAAATAGTCTTTGTCCACACACCAATGATTCGTTTTATTTTAGTAGTTTCATTTAACTCGTCCAGTGAACTGTCAAATTATATACATAAGGTAAATGCATTAATTTAAACTTTTATTTGTCATGCCACTCTTTAAAGACAATTACATTTTTTTATTTGAATTTGAATTTCTACAACTTTTGTGGTTCTGAGCAACTTGTTTTAGTAACTGTTTTCGATAAAACTTGGCCTACTATGATTTTTCAATTGCTAGCTAGCATGTATTTTTATTACATTAGGCTACTGTAATACAGTAGAATTATTCAAAAATTGCAATAGCCCTTCTGAAAGATAGTTATAATTGACTGAAATTTGAAATCGATCAGAAAATAAATACGGAAGCTACACAGATATGAAGGTGAGAAGTGAAACAATCTGAATATGTATGACCTGTAAAATTACTTGTAGATTTTTTCAAAGATACTCATTAGCACACCAATCCAAGAACGTTTGTCCAAGCGTTAGAACGAATAGATACGTAATCTTACTGTTCATAGAATTCATAAATTCAACAGTTGCACGCATATGTGCATACATATTTTACGCTCGTTGTTGTGCCCACAGACAAGAAAGGAAAGTTGTGCCCTTTCTCATTCATAATAACCTCACGATTGTATTGGCTATTGCTTATAGCGGTCGACCGTGGCAGCACATTCATTAAAACAAGCACGAGGGGTCATTGACAAGATTTGTTATTTGTCGGGGGTTCCCCGAAATCAGTAATTCTACTTAGCGTGACGTGTCGATCCATTTAAATTCAAGGTTACTGAACTACTGATCAATACGAATATAGTCTTGGCCCCTCAGAATCCGGAAGTGGTCGGAATAAGGAAAGATGCATTAATAAACTAGAGAAATTAAAACTTATCCTATTTTAATCGCCAAAAATATAGTTAGTGTAACAATTGTCGTATTTCAGAAATAAAAAATGAAATTCAACTTCAAACACATTTGAAAATTACTAGCTGTGTGTCATCAGCTTTTTTGTATGTCCTTTTCGCAACCACTGTAAGATAAATAATTCACCATTTTAAACGTAACTCTTTCGTATGCATAGTGCTTTATTAGCCTCGTCTAAACATTAAATAAGCCCCACAAGGATATGGGAATGATACCATTTTAATTGACATCGTCGAAACTATTTAAGTATCAATTTGTATAATGCATTTATTCTACCAAATCATTATGGATACATATTTTAATATTTATGTTAGTTTATATACGAAAATAAAGTATGTAAAAATGCAAATTACATTTTAACCTAGCAATAACATCAAATTAATACTGCAGAGTATGGTATAAAATCAATAGAAAACTATCAATTAATTTTATAACAACGAGGGTCATATAATAAAATAACGTCCTGTTATAACCAACAGAAATAGAGTAGCAAATGCCTAATATTTAACACATTTTATAAGTAACATATCTAACAAAATATCAATTAAAAATATAAAACTAAATAAAATCTTCAAGTTGGTATAGGCACAAATACAAAGAAAACTGATGGATAAACATCTACCTAGGTAACACTAGTAAAATAGAATAATATTTAGGTAAAATCCTAAGAACCCACGTCAAAATAGGTAACAAATACTTGGTATTTATTAGTATCATTAATATCTGTAAAACGCCGTAAAAATAACTTGATCAGAAATAAAAAATGTATCCTTCTGGCCTTATTGACAGCAAATTGTTCCACAAGATTTGTATGTCCATCGTAGACGCTGCTTTTTGCGCAATTGACAAAACCGAAGGGTCATGTAGCCTATCTTGTGTTATGTGCCTACGTAGTGCCTCTGTGCCTATATGTTATATGCCTATACTTATATTATTATTAGTGCCTCTGTGCCTACATTACACTTATGTTTATCCTTTAATGCGATTAATCATTTAATGCAGTGTTTGAGACCTTATTTCAAATTCTAAATAATATTTAACTAATATTGTTAATCATTCCGTTACATGGGAATATTCCTCATATCATATTTTTATTCAAAGCAACCGATAATTATATTTCAAGAATTTGTTCTATATTTAAATTCCTAGAACTCAACTCGTGACTTTTTATCACAAAACAATTCTACGAATTGTTTATCGGATTATATTTATTTGGATTACCTTCTTGCCTTCTTTTTACTTCATACTTTGAAGGTAACTGCATTCATTGATTACATTGACTGATCTATAATTATATATGTATAATTATTACATTTTTCTATTTCTTTTATAATTTAGAATTAATCCTAATTTTGAATTGTAAAAGGACTCATTTATCTGTTGACGCGTTTCACCAGAACGATAACTTATTGTTCTCATTTTTCTATGAAATCATGTCTGAAAGCGGATGTTCTCAAACCGCTTCCTCGAAGTGTTAAGTCGCATGATGCTTTGTACGCAAATCAAAAACAGATAAGAGATTCCTTAAAACGACTTGGCCGCATCCCAGTCGCCAGTTGTGAACCGTCAGTTGTTGTTGTATTTCATCAAGTGTTAACAGTTAGTTATTAGATAGTTGACGTTACACTCGTCACACAACTCACCATTTTAATGTATATTTGAATTAATGTACTTATTGATTGTGCTACGGAATGTTCTAGTGTATTTAAAGTGCAAATACATAATTATTCAAGTTTATCCAACAAGTTTATTTTATACGAATTTATGAACGAATTTATTACGAATTTCTGGACGAATTTCTTCTACAAGTTTATATAAATTTCCTTCGTAACCAGCCTGCCGCTCAGCTCCTTAACAAGGAAATTAATTGGTGTCAGAAGTGCTGATATTTTAAACGACGGAAGACCACCTGCTACAAGCTTCTCTCTACTTCTGTGGATTCTTCGACGCCGTACCAATTTCTACTACCAAGTTCTACTACAAGATTCTCCAAGTTCCTTCAACGACTCCTAAGTGACATCACAGCACCTGCCGACTTCAGCCCCGCAACTTTTCTTTCTACTGGAGACGACAGCCCTTGCAACCAAATTTCTAGTCCATGGAGATCATCGTTAAATTACTTCTGTGAGTACAATCATTTTCTATTTTATACTTAACGTGTGCTTAATTCTGAATGTACCCTTCTCTGCAACATTTATTTTCATCCCCTAACATGGCTACTTCAACTAATCAATCTCGTAATACCTCAGACAACGAAGATGACAATATTCAAATGGAACAAAGACCAATTTCTCCAATTCCTGAACAACCTACCTTATCGATGTCTGAATTATTTAAATTTATACCCGTTTTCGATGGC
This sequence comes from Agriotes lineatus, assembly GCA_940337035.1. Lineage (NCBI taxonomy): Eukaryota > Metazoa > Arthropoda > Insecta > Coleoptera > Elateridae > Agriotes > Agriotes lineatus. The sequence continues at coordinate 37,127 of CALNHX010008019.1, forward strand.
AATCGAGACGAATTAGCTTCTTTTATTGCAAAAGTAGGATCTGCTTTTTCTATCGCTATTCCAAATCAACGAATTATTTTGCTAAAATATGTTTTAACCCGTATTATTGGCAAAGCAGGAGTTTTACTAACTAATCGTCAATTTGACAATTGGAAACAAGTAAGAGATTTTCTTTTATTAAATTATCAAGACAAAAAGCATAAAACTCAACTTCTTTGTGAATTAACTAACTTACAACAAAAATCTTCCGAGACAGTTTCTTCCTTTGTTCAACGAATAGAGACTCTATTAAAAAGAGTGACTGGTTCTATTTCACAGGATTCACCCTTGAAATTGTTAGACGGTCAACTTTATTTAATGAATGAAATTACTATCTCAAGATTTATTCATTTCACGAATCCTAAAATTTCTGATAGGTTACGTGGTGCAAAATTATCAACCTTAAATGAAGCCATAACTTTAGCTCTTGCAGAGGAAAGTTCTTTGAAAATGATGAATTCAAGTCAGGGATATATTTCTAACAAATCTAAATCATTTTCTAAACCATTTTCTCCTAAATTTTGTGCAAATTGCAAAACAAATACGCACAATACGGATAAATGTTATGTAAAATCTACTTCATCTAAAATATATCAAGTAGATACAAAAAATTCTAAGGACTTGCGTAATGTTAATTCGTATAATAATTTATCTTGCGCTTATTGTAAATTAAAAGGTCATCACATTCGTGACTGCCGAAAACGAAAATACAATGAAGCTCAGAAACAGAAATCTAATTCTTCGCAAATTCTTATAAATAATCCTTCTAATTTAAACGAATGGGATGCCACTGCATAAACCAGGGTAGAGGTAAATCACATTCGCAATCTGGTTTAAAAATTTCTAACGTTTATTCAAATTTTAATTATCCGACGGAAACTTTTGATTCTTCCAAACTCGTAATACAGTTAAAAGTAACCGACAATTATAATAAAAAATCTAGTTTCTCATTTTTAATCGATACAGGAGCCTCTGTTTCTTTATTAAAATTATCTAAATTAAATTCTTTAACTCCAAACATAAATTATAACGACCAAATCCATTTGCAAGGAATATCACAAACTCATATGCCAACTCTTGGTTCAATTTTATTACCTTTGCAAATACATCAGCATACTTTGCCTACTAAATTTTATTTGGTCAACGACTTACTAAACATCCCTTATGATGGATTGTTAGGTAACGATTTTCTAGTACAAAATCAATGTACAATTCAAGACATGAAATTTCTTAAGTTACGAAATATAGCTATTCCATTTTCTAATTCTAATTCTAATTCTTTACAAACTTCTCCTAATTTCTATAAAGTACCTAAACGTACAGAAGTTGTAATTCCATTTCATGTTCTAAATCCTGAAATCAAACAAGGTATTCTACCTCCAATTGATTCTAATTTCTCAGGAGTTTATTTTTCTAAAGCTATTGTTAAGGTATTACCTAATCATACCTGCTTAGCTACTATAGCAAACACGACTGATAAAGATCTAAAATATAATGTCAGTCCTGTCAAATTATTACCCCTTGATGAAGGTCAAGTTTTCTTATTTTCTAGTCGCAAAGACGACAATCCAATTTCTAATACATCTAATTCTATGTCTTTTATTAAAAGAAATAAATTATTACAAGACAATCTTCGATTACAACATTTGAATTCTGAAGAATCAGATTCAATTCTTAAATTATGTAATCAGTTTCATGACATATTTCATTTACCTGGTGACGTTTTAACACATACCAATGCTATTTATCATAGGATCAATACAACCTCTGACAATCCTGTTTCTGCAAAAATTTATAGATATCCTGAAATTCATAAACAGGAAATCGATTCTCAAATTTCGCAGATGTTACAACAGAAAATTATTAAACCATCTTTTTCTCCTTGGAATTCCCCTTTATGGATTGTTCCTAAGAAAGAAGATGCAAGTCATAAAAAGAAATGGCGAATTGTTATTGATTATCGTAAATTAAATGAAATTACTATTGGCGATGCCTATCCTTTACCTAATATCGAGGACATTCTTAATCAATTAGGTCATTCTCAATATTTTACAACTCTGGACTTAGCTAATGGATTTCATCAAATTCTTATGGATCCTAAGGATACCCCTAAAACTGCTTTTTCAACCCCTACTGGTTTCTGGGAGTATTTACGGATGCCCTTCGGTTTAAAAAATGCTGTCAGTACGTTTCAAAGGTTAATGAATCAGGTATTAACAGGTTTACAAGGTAACAAATGCTTTGTTTACTTAGATGATATTGTTATTTATGCTAGTTCTTTACAAGATCATGAAACAAAACTTTCTGAAATATTTTCTCGCTTACGTGAAAATAATTTAAAATTACAACCTGATAAATGCGAATTTCTACATAAAGAGATTGCTTATTTAGGTCATATTCTTTCCCATGATGGAACAATAAAACCTAATCCCGAAAAGATTAAGGCTATTGTAAAATTCCCTCAACCTAAAACCCCTAAACAGGTTAAATCATTTCTTGGTTTGAGTGGTTATTATAGAAAATTTGTATCCAGTTTTTCTCGTATTATCAAACCTTTAACTATTCTTCTACAAAAGGATAATAAATTTATTTGGACTACAGAACAACAATCTTCTTTCGATCAATTGAAACAAATTTTATCAAATGATTTACTTCTCCATTTTCCCGACTTCTCTAAGGAATTTATTTTAACAACAGATGCTAGTAATTATGCAATCGGTTCTGTATTATCACAAGGTCCTATAAATCAAGACCGACCTATTGCTTTTGCTTCCCGTACTCTTAACAAATCTGAACAAATTTAAGTACAACGGAGAAAGAATTGTTAGCTATCGTATGGAGTATTAAACATTTTCGTCCTTATTTATATGGTCGCAAATTCAAAATTGTAACTGACCATAGACCCCTAACTTATCTTAAAAATTGTAGAGATCCTAGTTCAAAGCTAGTACGCTGGCGATTACTTCTAGAAGAATACGAATACGAAATTATTTACAAACCTGGAAAAATTAATTCTAATGCCGATGCTCTATCACGCATTGATCAAATTCTACCAATTTCTAATGATCAGATTTTACCAATTTCTACTGATCCTCTAACTTTTTCTGATTTTCTTAAAGCTCGTAATTTAGACAAATTACCTCAAACTTATATAAACATGCATGATGACTACATATCTACTTCGTCTAATCTCAAATTATTATTTCATTCATTAGATAATGAAGAAACATTGTTAACTACTACCCTATTGAATGAACAAAATTTAAAACCTTCTTCTCATGCTAATCTTTATGAATGTGAAAGAATTTCTGATTCTTATTTACTAATTTATCATAAGAATAATTTCTTTGACAAATTTTCTTATCAAGATCTTTTTAAATGCTTATATACCGTGAGTAGATATTGCAAACAAAATAGAATTTTTAATCTTGATATTCTACACCCTTCTGATGATTATCAGATCATCAAAACCCCTTATTTACTTGATATTTTAAGATTTCTTATGCCAATTTTTTGTAAAGTGTCAGTATATACAAATATAATTTCAGATATCACTTCTGAACAAGTTCCTGAAATTCTGAAAAATAATCATGATTCACCCTTAGCTGGACACCCCGGTTTTCATAGAACTTATTCTAGAATTAAATCGAAATACGATGGTCCAACATGTATTCTGATATTCGAAATTATGTATCAAAATGCGAATCTTGTCAAAAATCTAAAATTAATAGGAAACCTACTAAATTACCTCTTATCATCACAACAACTAGTGACAAACCTTTTGAACGAATTTCACTAGATATTGTAGGTCCTCTTCCTTCTACTGAAGATGGAAACAAATTTATTCTTACTATGCAAGATGACTTAACCAAATTTCTTTATGCTGTTCCCTTACCAAGACATGATGCTGAAACCATCGCTGTCGAATTTATCAAATTTATTAGTTTTATGGAACACCCTCTTCTATTCTAACTGATCAAGGTTCTGAATTTATGTCTCAATTATTTACAAAATTAAACAAACTTCTTAAAATTAATAAAAAGCATACTTCTGCTTATCATCCACAAACTAATGGATCCCTTGAAAGAAGTCATGCCGTTCTTAAAGAATATCTAAGACATTATGTCCAATCAGATCATTCTACCTGGGATATTTATCTCCCAACAGCAATTTTATCTTATAATTCTAACCAACATTCTTCTACCTTATTCACACCTTATGAACTTTTATTTGGTTATAAAATGATGCTACCTTATGACTTAATTTCTTCTAATTCTTCTAAACCAACTTATAATTCATATCTTGACAATTTAAATTGCATCTCAAGAATTCTCATCGTTTAGCGAAAGAACGTTTACTTTCTAGTAAGGCCAAATCTAAAGAATATTATGATACTAAACTTCAAAACCCTTGTTTCTTACCTGGAGATTTAGTACTTCTTCGTAACGAAGCTTCTCGATTAAACGAAAGTAAAAAGTTACAACCAACTTATCAAGGTCCTTATGAAATCGAATCTATAACTGATTCTAATGCTGTTATAAGATTGGGTAACAAAATTTTTCAAGTTCATATCAATCGATTAAAATCTTTTAGAGATTAATATACATTGATGGCAAACATTCAAAATAATATTGATTTTCGATTCTAGTTTCTAATGTATGACATTATGAATTTATTTATATACACTTTTAATTATTCTAATAATTTTATTGTTCTTGATACATACTTGATATCTTCTTACAGATTAATCATTCTATCCCCTTGCCATGGTTACAACATCAATCCAATTACCAATGGTTCCGGATTAGTCTACATACCTCAAGGTACTTCTAGTATTTCAGATACAACCTGGGATTTACTTATTAACCTTGATTTATCCGCTTTAGATAGCGAATTTCATAATTTTCTTCGTCTAGAATCTCAATTACGTACCTTATGCACATTTTCTTCAGACAACCCTATTAAAAAGCCGTGTGAATACGCTTTAAATCAATATTTACATAAACAACCTCTTATTCAACGTCGTTATTCTACTCTTGCCGATTTAGTTCAACACGACAAGAAACATACCAAACGATCCTTAGATTTCCTTGGTACTGCCTGGAAATGGATTTCTGGTACACCTGATGCTTCTGATGCAACTTATTATAATGATGCTATTAAAGGTTTACAAGATGACCAAGATAAAATTGATTATTATTAAAAGAACAAACTCATGTCGTTTAAAAATACTTTAACTTTATATAACGAATCTATGTTTTCTTTACAAAATTTAACTGACAATTTAATAAAAATATCGATCAATTTCAAATTCTTGTTCAATACTGTTTAATACCTATGTATCTTATTTGCAAAACAAAATATTTTATCTCCTATAGTTATCGACCCTAAACAACTTATGATCGAATTAACTAAAGTTTCAAGTTTTCTTCCAGTCTCTCGAAAGTTCCCAGTGACGTTAACAACGCGTTACGCACATTTATTATTAGATCTTTCAACCCTTAATGTTCTATACCATGCACCTAATTTAATTTTTATATTGCATATTCCTCTTATAGACGCATTTATTTACAATTTCTATTCAATCTATTCATTACCCATTCCTAATCCTAATGATTTTAATGAACATCAAATGATTGTTCCTTCTCACAAATTTCTCCTTATCACAACAGATAAGCAACGCTATGTATTAATGGATGATGATTCTCATTGCAAGTCTATAACTTCTACACATTTTGTATGTAAAACACAAGAATTACGTACGAAATCTTCTGATGACGTTTGTGAAGTAACCCTATTTAAACATACTTATACCAAGCTACCTTCAAGCTGCCACAAGATCTCTCTACAAGGTCCATTATTTCTATGGAATTATATCAAACCTAATCAATGGCTGATCACCACCACTTCTGAAGCTCATATGGACATCACTTGTGACGAGAAGACGAAAATATACTTGTGCCTACTACTTTTCTGTATACTTACAGCCAACATGCTACGCATATATTGGTTCCCTGTTTCTACACAGTGAGTCAACGTCTGAATCCAATGTTACCATCTATCTACCTGAAACACCTATCTTCTTGGATTGCTGTGACCAATCATCACATGAAAAAGAAGACATCCTGTTCTACATTTTCAACATCTGGATCCAGTACCAATGCACATAAGTGACATTCAACTTGCGCAACATCAACTTCAGCATGTATCTGAAGAACTCGACATTCTTCGTTTACAAAAGCATGTATACCGAAATTTACCTTGGTATTCATTTTTATCAATTATTGTTTTAATACTTATTTCTCTTTGTTTATGCCATTATTGCTGTAAATGTAATCCTATTTTATTTTGTTACAAACGTTTCTGCAACTCGAAGCCGACAGCCATTTGCCCTGCATTCGAATCTTCAATAACTGCTCTGGACGAGACACCGATTACTATCGACCACCTCCTGTCTCTCGTTCTCTGCAATCTATCCATTCGAGCACAGACCAGGAACCTGAGCAATTCATGATGACTTCTTTGTCAACCGACATTGCTCCACGTCGCTCTAAACGACTATCCAAGGATACATCCTCCTGGCCAGCAGCTTGATGTTCTTTCTACAAGACATCACACCATTGTCGCTCAAGTCAACGACCGACATGACGTACATATCGGTACGATCGTCTTTTAATTGATTCAAAATTGGCTTGTCTAAGTCTATTTCTATTTCGAAATTGTTTGGTCCGTAATACAATACCATTGGACCTGCTGCTGCTGTTGCTGCACCATCCTCAATCAAGCTTTTACTCCTTGCTTGAGTCTTTCTTGGGGAGGTGTTATGTGCCTACGTAGTGCCTCTGTGCCTATATGTTATATGCCTATACTTATATTATTATTAGTGCCTCTGTGCCTACATTACACTTATGTTTATCCTTTAATGCGATTAATCATTTAATGCAGTGTTTGAGACCTTATTTCAAATTCTAAATAATATTTAACTAATATTGTTAATCATTCCGTTACATGGGAATATTCCTCATATCATATTTTTATTCAAAGCAACCGATAATTATATTTCAAGAATTTGTTCTATATTTAAATTCCTAGAACTCAACTCGTGACTTTTTATCACAAAACAATTCTACGAATTGTTTATCGGATTATATTTATTTGGATTACCTTCTTGCCTTCTTTTTACTTCATACTTTGAAGGTAACTGCATTCATTGATTACATTGACTGATCTATAATTATATATGTATAATTATTACATTTTTCTATTTCTTTTATAATTTAGAATTAATCCTAATTTTGAATTGTAAAAGGACTCATTTATCTGTTGACGCGTTTCACCAGAACGATAACTTATTGTTCTCATTTTTCTATGAAATCATGTCTGAAAGCGGATGTTCTCAAACCGCTTCCTCGAAGTGTTAAGTCGCATGATGCTTTGTACGCAAATCAAAAACAGATAAGAGATTCCTTAAAACGACTTGGCCGCATCCCAGTCGCCAGTTGTGAACCGTCAGTTGTTGTTGTATTTCATCAAGTGTTAACAGTTAGTTATTAGATAGTTGACGTTACACTCGTCACACAACTCACCATTTTAATGTATATTTGAATTAATGTACTTATTGATTGTGCTACGGAATGTTCTAGTGTATTTAAAGTGCAAATACATAATTATTCAAGTTTATCCAACAAGTTTATTTTATACGAATTTATGAACGAATTTATTACGAATTTCTGGACGAATTTCTTCTACAAGTTTATATAAATTTCCTTCGTAACCAGCCTGCCGCTCAGCTCCTTAACACTTGGCTGGTAGAATTTCTTAAATAATAATTGTTAGAAACGGAACTGTGTGTTATATTTAAATTCAGAGTCCGATACTTCTTAAATGTGTCAAAGTGGTGGATGCAACTCACCCATGACCACAAGGCGGCAACGGGGTGCAAACAGTGCAGGTTTGAGCCTTCCTTGGCCCAGTGGCGAAAGCAGGCATGTAAAAGAACATAAACTTACTGACCTGAAATCTCATCGATATTAATAATTGTAGTCACCGGGGGTGCCCCCCCCCTCTGGCCTTTCCGTACTTCTGGCAGTGGCATCACAATGCTTAACCTTACATTAGGGTGTGCAAAAGAAAAAAATCGATATTTGAATCCGATAAAAATCAACGAACTTGTTATCGATTTGGTGAAAAATCGGTAGCCAAAAAATCGATTTAAAAAAAATCGATATTTCATACAGAATTCCAGTAGGTAGCAAAGTGAAATATTGTCAGGAGAAAAGCAAACAAAAATATAAAAAAAATAAACAGAAAAGGTGAACAAAAAAATAACATTCTGATATTACAACATTAATAAAATGTGTTGTTATTTGCACATTTATTTAGTAGTATTTAGAATTCGTGTTTCCTTGCAGTCGGGTGGTAGGACTGGTAGGTCACATGATCGAGCGCGCAAATGGTGCATCGTGCACCAAACTGACCATATCTCGGAGAGACAAAACTTGATCGTACAAATTCGGATTAGTTCGGCGTGCATGTTTTGTTCAGTTTTTCTTCTATTTTTGCATTGGAATTTGCATTTATCAAAATAAAATCGATTTCGCACAAACAAAATCAATTCACCAAAAAAATCGTTTAGTTTGAAATCGATTTAAAAAATCGTAAATTCAACAAAAAAGAATCGATTTACGAAAGTATCGATTTTAATCGCCCATCCCTACCTTACATTAGTCAGCCTCAACCCTTTGGCACCTCATCGTCGCCTTCACTGGTTGGGTTAGCTCTCGGGACTTTTCGCTAATACTGCCCAATAGTAATCCACTAATTAACTATTGTTTCAACCCGTACAGAGTCGGTAATAACTCGTAGTATACTGATCTTTCACAGTACAGTAATTACCGTAAATTTTGCTAGGCTACTGCCCGTTATGGAACTAGCACAAGCAAGACCCTCTGACGTTTATCATTTTGCTGTATTTGCCAAAAATCTACCAAACATCATTCAACTAACTACGGTAGTACGTACATTCTACTCTAGCGATATTAATTCACTACCTAATAATACGCCGAGCTGCGCTCGCAGCTTTGCCTCGCATATTGCAACTTATCACATTATAAATAATTGGTTCGCACAATAGCTTACGGCAACAAATTACCCAAAGCAGCCCGCTTGCATACCCACACGCGACCGATGGCGCGACGCCACTGCCGCCCTGAACGTTCTTACGCCCAATTCGAACTCAACTCCCGGTCAAGCATGCATTCCTCGATACGCTCCAGTGGTTGCTCCTGCAATGCTGAGTTCCCCCAAAAACAAGAACTCGTAATTTAACTCTAATAAATTTATTAAGAATGTGTTACATTTTAGGGTTCGACATATTCCTAACTATAAACACTAAATAAATGCTAGACATAGTAATTAACTTAAAAATACTGCAACCTAACTATCAAGTAATTTAACCCTAACATTCGGCCAACGTGAGTTCATTCACGTCCTCGTGATATGACGCTACTGGATCTTCAGTCTTCACAAGTAGAGAGGTTTTCCGTTTCATCCTCACTGTCTGAAACACCACCCGTTGGCATCCATGACTTCTTCATGTGAACCATCGCGATTATATTGTCGTATCTGGCCTTCTTGCTTCTGCTTGCGTCGGGCATGTCAACCACTCTATACCGATCGTGAGGTAGCACCTCTTTAACCATCATCGGACCACTAAACGGAGATTTCAACTTTCGGCTGGTACCGGCAGGGTATACAACACCATATATACTTTTCAACATAAGCTCGCATGTTGGCAAACCAATACGTTTCACATATTTGGCTAACGTCTTTTCAACGGAGAAATGCCCCATGCCGTCGTGTGCATTACGGACTACTTAGCTCTTCAAACCTCCTGGTACAACCCATTGAATTCCCCGTACAGTTATGCGGTAGACGCGCCCATTTCTTAATGCATAATTGTTGTAGATTTGTCGTTCGTAATCGGTGCCTGGAGGTTTTTGCAATATCTCCTTTATGAGATTGATTCTCTCATCTGTGAGTTGTGCTGCCAATACCCAATCATCAGCTTCTATGTGCATAACAACCGTTTCACTTGGTTCCGGATTTCGGCTAAGTGCATCAACATGCGCCATTTGCTTTCCCTGTCGATATCGATGGTAAAAGTATATTCCTGTAACTGTAACCACCAACGTGCTATGCGTGGGATTAGATCACGTTTGCTAAACGCTGTCTTTAAAGCATTGCAGTCAATTACCACCTTAAATTCTGTGCCCAACAAATATACTCGAAATTTTTGTATCGTTTCTACGACAGTCAACGTTTCGAGTTCGTAAGATTGATAATTCATCTCTGTAGGGCTGGTCTGTCGACTAAAGTAGCTACGGGATGTAGTTTTCAATCTTGTATTTGCAACAGAATTCCAGCAAGACCCTTTGCACTTGCATCAGTGTGGACTTCTGTCTGCAATGAAGGGTTATATAATGCGAGTACAGGTCTTTCCTGCAGTATTCCTTTCAGGTGTTGGATGCTGTTTCCTCAGCATGATTCCATGTCCACGTAGCTGTTTTCTTAGTGAGGCGAGTCAACGGTTTAGCGATAATGGCGTAGTCTTTCACAAACTCTCGGAAATAGTTTGTAAGGCCTATAAATTGGCGAACCTGATGAGAATTCGTTGGAGTCGGAAAGGCACGGACGGCTTTTTGTTTTTACCTCTCCATGTCGTATTCCGTCGGGGGATACCTTAAACCCTAGGTAATTAATTGTTGATGACAGAAAGCAGCACTTCTTAGGGTTCAACGTAAGCTCCTCTTCTCTAAGCAGTCTCAGGACTACTTCCAAGTTTTCAAGAATTTGAGAAATTGTGTTTGTTGGAATAAGAACGTCATCGAGATAGACCGTAGCTACATTCCGTGCAGGGGCCAGAACTTCACTGATTAGTCTTTGGAACACAGTTGACCATTGCAAAGGCCAAAAGGTAAAGGGTTATACTCATAGTGGCATCTGGTGTTACGAAAGCTGTCATTGACTTTGAAGCTTCCTCGATGGGTATTTGGTGGTAGCGGTTCCTTAGATCTAAACTGGTAAAGTAGGACACAACCTGATAAACGGTCGATTTGGTCATCTATTCTCGGTAATGGGTACCGGTCTTTGACAGTGATACGATTTAGCTTGCGATAATCAATGCACATTCTGTTCTTTCCGTTTTTCTTCTTAACCAACAATATTGGAGAGGCATACGGAGACTGAGATTCACGGATAATATCATTTTCGAGTAACTCTCCAATAATTGTCCTAGCTCTCTCTCTTTCTGACAGGGGCATCTATACGGGCAGTAGACAATAGGTCGGTAATAACTCGTAGTATACTGATCTTTCACAGTACAGTAATTACCGTAAATCTTGCTAGGCTACTGCCCATTATGGAACTACGTGCTTCTTCGGGCTTATTATCATTACGGAACTACGTGCTTCCGATTGTGGAACTAGGTGCTTCCACGGACCACTGTGCGGACTTCGTGCTCCTGGGGGGTCCAACCCTTTGATTATCAAATAATCAACCAGCACAAGCAAGCACCTCTGACGTTTATCATTTGCTGTAATTGCCAAAAATCTACCAAAAATCATTCAACTAACTACGGTAGTACGTACATTCTACTCTAGCTAAATTAATTCACTACCTAATAATACGCCTAGCTGCGCTCGCAGCTTCGCCTCGCATATTGCAACTTATCACATTATAAACAATTGGTTCGCTAATCGCTTACGCCAACAAAATACGCAAAGCAGCCCGCTTGCATACCCACACGCGTCCGATGGCGCGACGCCACTGCCGCCCTGAACGTTCTTACGCCCAATTCGAACTCAACTCCCGGTCAAGCATGCATTCCTCGATACGCTCCAGTGGTTGCTCCTGCAATGCTGAATTCCCCCAAAAATAAGAACTCGTAATTTAACGCCTAATATATTTATTAAGAAAGTGTTACATTTTAGGGTTCGACATACTCCTAACTATAAACACTAAATAAATGCTAGACATAGTAATTAACTTAAAAATACTGCAACCTAAACTATCAAGTAATTTAACCCTAACATAATGTTTTATTATTTTCAACTTGCTAAATGATACTTCTATTGTGGCTAATGTTACAGGTAGAGTCGAGAATAACACCAATGCCCTAATAATCTCGCCAAAATTGCTTTCGAGAACACTATATTTCTGTAGGAATAAACTTGTCAAATGTGGAACACTCTTTTAGTAAGGAAATAGCGTTCACAAACGTTTATTATTGAGGACATTAGAATTATTTATTTTTAAAGCAAATCACATCGGACCTGTTCAAGCTTCTGCCATTCTTAAACGTTTTTCGATTCTAAAGATTCATAAATGTTTGTTCGTTTTTCAAAGCTTTCAAATCAAGGCTGATCACTGATAACGTGATGACTGATAACTGAGAGTGGGGGACTGAGGTTGCAGTGCTATCAATCTACACCCAAATGAAGTAGAAGATATCGAAATATTAATAAGCGAATACAGAACTTACCGGCCCCCCCAAAGGGCCCGGGCCCTAAGCAACGCTTATTCCCGCTTATGCATATCACCACCACTGGGTCCAATGGAAAACCTTGTATTTTTATCCTAAGGAAATTACCACACTGTATGCACATTGGGTTAGGCCGCTGGAGCGGGCGTTGGTTAGGCTCGTGGCTAATTGATTTTTTCATGGATCTAATATTTTTTTAGGCTTGCGATTTACCAAAACTTCCGTATCACCCTTTCCGTCTGAAGGTTGTGGATCGGATATGCGACAACGGGGAGGCAAGGGTGATTAGCGATCCGTTTTATGTGGTATGTGGTCACCTGGTCACACCTATTCACTTGCAAGCACAAAATTGCTAAATTACAAAACCAGGCGTAAAAAACAAGAGTAAACAAACATTACGGCATTTAGCAGTACGTGTTCGGGATGATAGTACTTATAGGGGGCATCGTTCAGTAATCTGTAATCATCTAGTAAAATATCTCGACTAGGGCTGATCTCAAGTGCACCATAGACTTTTAATATATTTATGATAAGCTCATTTAGCACCCATTAGCCAACAACTAACTAAACCAATTAAGTGTGAATTGTAAGTGCGGTTGCAGCCTCAGCAGAATATCAACTTCACAAGGCATTTGCAGGAATTGAGTATCCCATGACCAGTCAGATGTGCTGCTGAATCATTGATAATATAATTGATTATAAGGTCAAGGGTTAGTGATCATCTCGCTGGATGTCCGCTATTCCCAGTTATGATAGTGCACTATCTGTGGTACCGAGGGTTTATTAACCAGAATGGTAACAAATTTCCTGGAGGACGTATTCGAAACGAGGGTTTATTAACCAGGCCGTTTCATATGTCTATTCGTAATAATTACATCAGCCAAACAACGTAAATTTGCCCGACCCGACCGTATCAAATTTCATGTTATCACGGCCCGTCACGTAGCCAACTTCAAAGGCCCCTTAAAGTTTGCTTTTAATATTTGTTGACTACAGAGTTCTACTCACCGTTTCTAACAACTTCCCATCGCATCTCCGGAGAGCGACCGCCGCAACGATCTTAACCTGTCGTGTGATGAAGATACGAAGCAGGGCCCCAGGTGGAAAATTGTCGTTGGCTTCCCATTCCGTCGCATCCCGCACAATCACACCGCCGAATCACCGGGACTTGCCGCACTATCCCGGTGTCGTAAGTCATAAATCATGACATAATCGAATTAACCTATATTTGCAGTTACACGTGTTTTCGACATTGAACCTGATATTCGAGCCCGAAGGTTGGCACCGCCGCGAAACAATTTTGGCAAATCGACTTCCCGACCAGTGGCGTCTCGTCGATTTATCCGAAACTCGAACGCCGGACCATCCACACACGGATGCAAGACGGGTTGCCGGGACGTAAGGAACTCGCAACAGGACGTCCCGTATAATTGTTCAATTCATTGTAAAATACATTTTATTGGGTTTTAATGAATAATGATTATGTTTGTAAATATAGTACACTATAATTAAACTGTATAAAATTATCCTGGTGTTTGTTTGTTGATCTCAAGGTGTATATCTGTTTGAATCAAATTAACTCCGACTGAGAAAGCTACCCGAAGGTAATTTATTAAATTCTTTAGCCCTTATGAGCAGAAGGGCAGATCGTTACAGGTTTCCTGCGCAGCGAAGCGCAGGCAAAAGCTAGTTAAATACAATAGAATTTTCCTTTAAACGTTTGCGAAATCAGATGGCATAATCGGCGAAATGTCAAATACTGCATGCTTTGTCTTAGACATCTGAGCATCAACGAAACGTCATGCAAATTTTGTTCTCAAGAAATTATCTGAAAAGAAAAAATAATAAGCGAAACTTAGTAAAAAAAAAGTCATATTTTCGGCAAATACGGCATCATTTGTCTTAAAAGAAAGATTTAAAGAACAGACAGTATTTATGGTGATACGTCAGACAAATCTTACTCTCTACGAATACATCATAATTATTCGTGAAGTGTCTGAAAAACCATTCAGCTTAATCAGCAAAATTAAAAAAAATCATTTGTCTTTAAACATGTAAAAATCGGACAGCAGAATTAGTGAAACATCAAATACAGTATCATGTGATCTAACATATAAAGAATCAGACAGCAAGTTTGGAAAAACGTCAAACAGGTCTTATTCTCAACGTCTACCAGCATTTGAAAACCCGACAGCAAAATCAACGAAACGTGAAAGAAATATTATTCCTGATAAATACGATAACATTTGTCCTTAATCATCTGAAGAATGGAGTTCCCAAACATCGGTTATTCTCGATGAATACGACGCCATTTGCATTAAATATCAGAAAAATCAGACAGCATGATCAATGAAACGCTAGTGCATCATAATTTATCGCGAAATGTCTGAAAATTGCATAATCGAAAAACATCAAAAAATCTTATCAATTAATACGCCATCATTTGCTTTAAATGTTCAACTTTGTTCATTCTATTTTTCTTTTGTCTAACGTAGCTCTGCACCTCTGCATCATCACATTCATTTGTAAAAGCACCTCCCTGGTTCCCATTTCATTCCTAAAACCCATCCGAGTATCACCGATATCCTCTTTCAGTTGTTTAAAGATTCGATTGTGTATTATCTTCAAAATATCTTTATTTACATGTAGGTGGATTCGATGATATCGAGACTGGTAAGAAGAATGCTGCCATTAGTATAATGAATGATTTACTGAATATTTTTAAACTTGCCCTCTGCAAATGGCTGCGTAACAAAAAGAGTAGCTCCTACCATGTTGCTGAACCACGATTTTCAGATTTCTTTGGATTTGAAATCTTTAGCATCTTCTTTTAATAGTAGAAAAGACGATACTGGACAAAGTATCGTGGCTGAAGGTTAAGGTAATGCGTGGCGAAAGATCCAAACCTGCCTGTATTCTTTTTAAGTATAACTGCAGCGACCAGAGTACAACCTGCTTAGACTGTATGGTAGAGGCAAACCTCCCACAAAATATTTTGCCATGTATAAAAGTCTTTTGCCCATATCTGAAAAGGAGCTGTGTTCAAGTACCACTATTTCACCAGAGTACCATGCTTGGTCAAGTCAATGCTCAATGCTAAGTCAATTCTAGTTGACAAGGAAAATAAAGTAACAAAACCGGGACCAAGCGCTTTTAAAAGTGATACATAATAGAGTTTGATTACCTAGTTTAAAGCGAAATATATTTTTATTTTTAAATGTCATTAATACCACAAAAGTTGAAATTTTTTTGAGATTTTTTGGTTTACATGTAAATTATTAGGTTTAAATTCTCGAAACCAAAACTGTGTTAAACATTTGAGAGAGATTTGCAATAATTTTAATGTGAGCAAAGAAAATCTCTTCAAATTTTTACAGTGAGTGGTATCAAAGAGCATATAACGTGTTATATGTTCTTTGTGGTATTTAGAATGATTATTCAACAATATAAATTGACTTCGATCTTACTGTGTTGGACGGCAATTTTTTTTAACGTTTTCCACTATTCAATACTGGATTATTTATTTTTAGAACGACGCCGATTTGCGATCTTCACTTTGATGTTTTGGCGAAATGTGAGTCAAAGGTTACTCATTAAAGTGAATTCACTAAAACCAATTGCGATCGCATGAAAACACTGCAACGTTAGGTGTTTTCAAATACAATCAATTTTGATTGACCATTTCTGACAAATTGACCAATTCAGTGGTTTGTTTATTATAGTGTTGAATAATCACTATTCTTTTTATTGCGAGCCTTTTTGACCAAGAACAAATATGAATCATTCTTCTACAGTAAAAGTGGCCAAGTTATATTTTAGGAGATATTCGTATAAGGTTAGCCCCGCATCAAATTTACCTAAGGCAATAGTGTGCTAGAAATTTGAATGGCGCTAATTCCCGTTACAATCTTCACTTACATCTTCATAGCGTTCGAATTCTTGATAAGGCGATCCTAGCCGCTATGCGCGACGTACCGTAAAGCGGTACGCCACAACCCCTTCTAGAAATGGCCAATAACTAGGTGGCCGAAGGGTATAAAGGAAGAATCCTCAGCTAGTTAAAGGACACTTGAGACTTGAACCTGAACCTGGTCTTGACTACCAGCTTTAGCCCGGGACATAGAGCTCTTTTCCTAGTACCTACCATAGATAGCACCAGTGGATTCCGCCCCATCTTGCTAAGCAAATTTCCTGACCTAGTTAGCATCGGTGGATTCGGCCCCATCTTGCTAACAACCCCGTTTAATGCCCGCTTACCGGAATACTAGAAGAAACTTTCAGGCTGTCGGCATAATCCAAATGCCTCGACGCAGGAAAATTAGCCCGCCTGCCGCGAGACCGGACAGATGACGAGATCTTCCAGCCCTCACCGGCAATTCTAGCTGCAAGGAGCCGGACTTTGTAAAAGGTAAAATATTCAGGTTATTATTCCGAATGGTCCAAATTTATTCACAAGGGAGCGCCACGTCCGGCCGTGAACACCACAGAGACCGTAAAATACTTTATTTCTATTGAATTTATCCGTCCGTCAACTATCCGACATAATAATTTTCATTGCGTGCTTGCTTGCTTGCTTAACGCCACTTTGAAAGCGAACCCGTGGGCCGAATTGGCTGATTTTGGTGTCAATCGCCTCACGGCGACGCAAGTAAGCCAGTAGTAGGGTTTTAAATTTTTATAAGTGACTTTTTCTATGTGGAATAGCTAACCTCAAAATTAACTCAACACACAAAATGGGTCACTCTTGTAAAAATTGCATTAAATGAATTATTTTCGCACCCAATTTGGGTGCAGAACGGTAGTAAATAATAAACGCCTTCTTTGCCGGCGCAAATATAGTCTGTTTCAGATTTGCGGTTGCAGTACATCAGAGCTACAGTTCACCCGCGCTTACCGTCTTTAAACTTTCTTTGAGAGGGTCCAGGAACAGCAACCGGGCTAGGCCAGCGTGCAGTGTGGGTTACCGAACGTCCCAAAAATAATCCAACGCTGTACTAATACGCCGAAGGAATTTTATTTCATAATATTTATGTACACAACATTTTCATTAACTAAGAACTATGTTGTATATACTTAAACACATTATACATTTTATTTCTACACTGTATTATTCCTGTATTTTATACATTTGAGTAGAACGGATCCTGGGAATCTGAGTTTTACCCGAGACAACCAGTTTGCAACTAAATTTAGGGAATTTTGGTTAAGTTTAAATACGCACCCTTTGTAGGGATTTGAAATTAAAATTGAAAATTTCGGAACAAGCCAGGTATATTACATAGAAAAGACACCCATTTCAGTTAGTTCACGAGAAAGTGTGATGCTATATGAATTTACAACTGAACTCGAGCTAGAAAAGTGACTCAAAATGTCAAAACATAATCAAGCTGAGCAGATCTCGTTTCTATGTATTATAGCACAATCAGCAGCTCCAGTTGATGTTATGCGTTTGGCAGTACTGAAGTATATCGTCGGTGGCACTGTAAGTCCACGTCAAATTCAAGGTTAGTAGTAGGCAAATTGCCTAAAATAATAAAAAAAGTACGCGACTCTTGAAAATTTACATAGTTGTAGAAAAATATATAACATTCAAAATTGCAATAAGTCCCGAGCAGCACAAGGTGTGCTCGACCCTAAAACTCAGGTATAAAGTCCCTTCGCGCTCCCCCATAGCGTACAGGTCGCCGTAAGTCTTAAAACATCTGCTATCTGCTAGGATCAGTTTTGTCGTAGACAGCGTAGCGTACATGTAGTACCGCTGTTGTATAATTTGTATTTTAGTTTATCTTCAAAGTATAAACATATGGCAATCAGCGTCGTAACCGTGGAAAAGTGTACATATATAATTCGTATAGTGCTTTACGAGTGTAAAATTGTATTTTTCTTCAAACGTCAGTAAAATGTGACATTATACTGCTTGATTAATGATGCTAAACTGTTACTTCATTGCCATGGCATTGTAACACTTTATGTGCCGTTCGTCAGCGGCAGATAAAGTTATTATAACCGCTGACGAGGTAAAGTAATTTTTTTTCGGATTTTGTTCACAACGTTGTAAATAATTTGTTATAAACGACTGTTAATCCAGAGAAATTTCTGCCAAACGACAAAAATAAAATTCGTTTGATTAACATGTTGAGGAACACTTTTGAACACGCATGATTTTCGATACAGCAGGCTGCAGATGATGCAGATTATCTCATTGTTAATACTGCGATCGAAATATCTGATAAGGAAGGAACATCTGTTGTTGGCGAGGATGTTGATCTTCTAATTTTGGTAAAACACCAAAAGAAAAAGATGTATTTTTTAAAAAGCCGGGAAGAGGTAAAGTGAAAATAGAAGTTTTTTTTTCTTCAGAAATTCAAAGAAATCAGGAACGTCTTAAAAACACTATTTTCCCGGTCATACCTTCAGTGGATGCCATACTACGTCAACACTTTATCAGAAAGGCAAACCTTTGCTAAATGTTATTCAGTTGTCGACTGTAATTGCAATTTTCATTAATCCAATTTCTACATCTGCACAAGTCAGAGAGGCCGGTGAAACACTCTTTCTTTTCATATATGGAGCAAAAACAGTGAAGGACCTTCCACTAAACGAGTGTTGATTTAGTCAGTCCAAAAAATCTTTGCAAAATAGAAAGGCACAGTTGGAACACCTACCGCTCACAGCACAGGCTGCAGCTCAACACTCTTTTAGGGTGTTTTACCAAATTCAAACCTGGCTCGGCAATGAGAAAAATGCAGAAAAGTGGAGCTGGATCCAGAAGAGACTGACGACGAATGCGAAAGGAGTGATGCCAGCGGTAATATTGCAGAAAATGACTGCTGATTTTGACGATTTATAAATAAAATGCTCAACAATAGAAGTGGCCCAGCAACAAAATAGTTATTTATGTACCTAGAGCGAAAAATGATGCATTAGGCGTGAGTTCGAAAGTTTCGGGCCGAGCGAAGCGAGGTCCGAAAAAACTCGAACGAACGCCTAATGCATTTTTCGCTCGTGTTGCATACGAAATTTTTCCTACGACTGTAAAATTTTCGAAAATAGGTTTCAACTGGTGTTTTTTGCCATTTCTAAAATTTCCAGCGACGTGCAATTTTTACATCAGAATTGAATATTTTATCGCCCATTTGTCATTTTTCTTGACACTTAAACACCGACAATACACAAAATAAAGCACAAGTAACTTTAAATCGCGAAAAAAGGTTTAAATCAAATTCACAGTGACAGCTGTCAACTTTGACGTTTTCAGATAGCTGACCACTAGCCGACTTAGGTATATAATCATGAAAGCTTATATAAAATTTATGTATGTTGCTATGTATTACGATTCACGATTATATACTTACGTATGACGGCTGCCGCGATGAACTGATTCAAAACAATCAATTTTTGACGTACGTCAACAAGGCGGAAAGCTTGATTTTAGAAGCAGTCGTAGGAAAATTATGTTATTATGTTTATTTTAAAATAACAATATCGTATGTAGCTGTCCAGTGTAGTATCTGTTCATACAAGCTTCTGTTAGAAATAAAATAAGTTTGCTATATTATTAAGCTATAAAACCTAATATTTATTACTTCTTCTACGACCACTACTAAAAGTAGGCCTTTTGGCACTAGCTTGTGTCACTAAATATGACGTTTTATAAATCAGCCTGTTAAAAATGAAATCAGCTGTTTACTTTTAGAACATGCACTAAAAGTAAACAGCGGATTTTAATCAAGAAGTGAGGTTATAATTATAAAGTTATTCTAGTTACTTCTTTTGTTCGAGGTAAAGTGTTTTTTAAATAATTATGTAATGAGTAAAGTAAAATGTATACTAATATAATTACCTTTGATAACTAACTTCGACAGCTACCGACTGCAGAAACAGTAACCTGCGCCGTCACGGCCATCTCTTTACTATGACAAATTATAACTGTCATAAATGCAAACCTTTGTTAAATCGACATTTATGGATTAATAACAGTAAATTTAAGGCCGTAGAAAAAATATTGTGTGCAAACTCGTGCATAAAGATCCACTTTTAGCACTTGTTGCACAAATAGCTATTAATCGTAAAGGTACATAATAGTAAGCACGTATACCAAAATTCAGATCAATATCTCTACATTTGTGGAAATTAACAAAAAAATAAAAAATAAAAACTTGAACTTCAAGGCCCTATAACTTCTTACCGAAAGGACTTTGTACTAAGGCATATTAGGTTTAATCAATTTATTATGACGTAAGGAATCTATGATTAATCGGTGTCCCATTATTTTAGGGACACCCTGTATATCGAGTAGGAGGAGGTTCTACTCGATACTAATTTAAAAACTGCATTTGAAAAATATTTAAAAAAATGTTTTATGTTACTTTATTTGTTTTCTAATTAATTGTGTTAAAGACTCTAAATTACTGTTAGTTACAATGAAACTATATTAAATAAAACGTATTAACATATTATACTATTTTCGTTCTTCCATTTGCAATTATTTTGCTGCTGTAAGCTATTTTTTTGATGGGCCACTTCAATTGTTGAGCAGTTTAATAAGTATACTTCAGTAAATATTATATTTCTGCCCTCTGCTAACCTTCTTCAGTTGAATAATATACACCACTTTTTCAGAATATAATCTGACCAACACTAAACGGAGGCAAACAACTGAAAAGCTGCGCAAAAAATTAAAACATGTTGAAAAAGAAATTTTTGGGTTAGAAATAAATTCAGAAAAAATAATTTATCCTTAATAAATAAGATGTAATAGGTCTATTTTGCTTTTAAAACAATTGTATGCGTGAAACAATAGCTCATTTTTTATAAATTTTAGAAAAATCGTTTGACCCTAATTTTTCCAATATGACGGCTCGAGCACACTTTGTGCTGCACGGGATTCATCGGAATCTTTAATGTTACATATTTTTCTATAACTCTGTAAATGTTCAAGAATCGCGTACTTTTTTTGTTTATTTGACGAATTTTGAAGCATTTTGCCTGGACTATAGCAGGAAAGGCTTTGCGTCAGTCTGTGTTAAACTGACACAAAACCTAATCTGCTAACAATTAATTTGATCATTGCCAAACGTAAAACAAATCGCCGTTGCTATGCCCAAAAGTGCATTGCTAAACGAATATGAATGTAAAAATGTAGTACATTACCAAATGAAATGCGATAATAGTAATTTACGACACAAGTGCGTAAAGCTACTCTTTAGGCACGAGTGGGGTAGAGTTAAAACGCGAATGAGCGAGCGTTTTAAGCCCTGCAAGTGACTAAAGATGCTTTACGCATGTGTATCGTACAATATTTTATTATTATTAAGAATATGAGAAGAGTTGAGGACAAGTCCTATAAACTCTTATTACATAATAGTTATCAAACAAACATTTGTGTACAGTGTGCACTTGTACCTAATATAAACAAACCCAAAAAAAGGAAAAAAGAACTAAAAACTAAACTAAAATAAAACTAAAACTAAACTAAAAAAAAAACTAACTAAACATTCTTATAATATATCGTCCAGTCTGTTTTTAAACGTGTTAAACGTTGGAGCTTCTACAACATTACTTGGCAGGTTGTTCCATAGGTTAAAAATTCGGTTCTGCAAAAAGTGTTATCTTTGTCTGGTGCGATACTGTTCGTGCACTAACTGATACTTATGGCCTCGAAGTCTATCGTCAGCATTTAACACGAACAATGACGCCATGTTCACAGAAAATAAATTGTTCACTATTCTGTAACTTATGATTAAGTCTCCACGAAGACGCCTTTGCTCGAAGAGTCCTAGGTCCATGATCGCAAGTCTTTCTTCGTAAGAAGGACGATTGGCACCGTAGAACATTCTTGTTGCTCTTCGTTGTGTTGATTCCAACAATTCCACATCTCTACGGAGTACCGGATACCACACGGGTCCTGCGTATTCCAAAATCGGCCTGATGTATGTGGTATACAAAATCTTGGTTGTATGTGGAGATGGCCGAGAGAATGATTTCCGAAGTAGATGCATAATGGAATTTGCCTTTTTGCATATTTTACTAATATGGGTGGACCACGACAAATCGCTAGTTACAGTAACTCCAAGATCAGTTTGCAACTGAACCACTCTCAAAATCTGCTGATGTAACGTGTAATCTAGATTCGGATTTGACTTACCCACATGGAGTACAACACATTTACCAGTATTCAGCGGAAGTAACCAGTCGTTACACCACTTGGAGATCCGATTCAGGTCGTCCTGCAGCTCGTCATGACAGGTATTTGGATCTGCATATATTTTCGTATCATCGGCGTATAAGGAACAGGTGGTCTTAATTAACGTTGGCAGGTCACTCACGAACACAAGGAACAAAAGGGGTCCGAGAACAGATCCCTGTGGAACGCCACTGACAACAGGAAAGGAATTCGAAAAACAGTCACCCACTTTCACTTTGAACGTACGGTTTTTTAAAAAGTCTTCAATCCAATTCAAAAGATTTCCTCTCACTCCAAAATGTCTCAGTTTGGATATAAGTCTGTAGTGTGGAACACGATCAAATGCGCGGGAGAAATCGAGGTAAACAATGTCTACTGAGGCACCGGAGTCCACCGATTTTGTCCAATCGTTCACACAACTTAATAAGTTAGTAATCACCGAGCGTCCACTTAAAAACCCGTGTTGAGCATCTGGGACAACGCCACTTTCCAGGAAAAATTTGGTCAAATGTTCCGTTATAATGGGTTCCATAACTTTCGCGCAGATACTCACCAAACTAATGGGTCTATAGTTCTCGGCATCTAGCTTGTTACCTTTTTTGTAAATAGCAGTAGCATGAGCAATGCGCCACATATCTGGTAAATATTTTTCAACAAAAGAGCTTGTCATAATGATCGATAGGGGCAAACAAAGTGATGAGCAGCAATTTTTTAAGAAATACGAAGTAATACCGTCTGGACCAGGCGATGTTCCTTTTTTGATATTTTGGAGATGTTTGAGCACAACAGCTGGAGTGAACTGGATTTCATCAATCGTACTCACGTTTGCCGGGGTAAGTATATTAGGAATATCTTTATTTAATTCAATGGTATAAGTCGAGTAGAATTTTGCTGCCAGGACATTTGCTACTTGTAAATTATTTTCGCAAAGTTCACCTGATTCATTTTTAATTAATGGTATTTCTACTTTAGAATTCAGTGAACTTCGAATGTACTTATAAAATTGTTTCTTGTCACCATTCACAACCAAATCATCTTCATAATTCTGCCTCAATTTATAAATTTTGTTGGACAAAGAGTTGGCAAAATGTCTATGAACTTCATAGTCAGTCTGCAATTTTGACCTTTTAAACCTTTGCCATAGGCTTTTTTTCTTTTTGAAATCTTGAATAATGTTTTCATTTATCCAAGGTTTGCTAGGAACTGATTTTACAGAGCGTGAACGTGAGTTTGATGCGATTGATTTATTCACAACGTCGCAGAAAGTTTCCCACTGTTGGTTGACTGATTTCTCACTCAATTAGGGTACGATACAATCTAGAAAACACGGTAAATATGAAAAAAAAATGTAAATTAGGATTACCAGCAACCGGTTGTAATTTTGCGTGCTTTAAAAATTTTAAAACACGTTGCTATTCACAACGTGCCTAATGAAATCTTTTAAATACGTTACTACCGACGACGTAAACTAATGAAAACATGTTATTAAACAGTCGTTTTACAAAATTAAAACTGCCAACTAAAAGGCAATTTTACACACTGTCGTAGATAATAGTATATTATGTATCAAGTTTTATAAACGTCATTTTAGTCACGAGTTTTATTAATCACGAGCGAAGCGCAGCGGAGAGAGTGTTTAATAAAATGAGTGACTAATAAGTTTATAAAACGAGTTGCATACTATACTTTTTCTACGACCACAAATTTAGACAATATAACATTATTTCATTAAGATTTTGAAAATTATGTTAAGTTAAATTATGCTTGACAAACGTCAACGTTGACTGTTGAAAGTTGAAAACTAACTTGATTTTTGCCATTAAAAAGTTCAGTCCGTGACTAAAACGCACGAACCCCCGGCTTGTGAAGGTGTGTTTAAAAGATTACTTAGCGCATGGAAACATATACCATAAATGGCATTTTAGTTACAGGAGTAGAAAAAAGATATTATCGCATTTCATAAGAAATGTAAAATATTAAATTTTTACATAGAAGTGACATTAACTGTCAAAACATAATCAAGATGAGCATAAGTCATTCATATGTACTAAAGCACAATAAGCAGCTCCAGTGTGGTAACCTCGAATTTGACATAGACTTACAGTGTCATCAACAACACACTTCAGTATTGCCAAACGTAAAACGAATCGCCGTTGCTAGGCATATAGGTGTTGCTAATGATAAAAGTACATACCACATTTCTTATCGATTTTAAATGAAGAAATGTAGTACATTTCCAATTGAAATGCGATAAAAGATAAACCTGGCGTCGACTTAAGATCAAAAATTGCTACATATGAAGCATTGATTTTGGTTCAACAATGATTATAGTTTTATTGTTTACCGCTGTTTGCTATTATTAATTGAGCAACCAGTTTTCTAAATAAAACAAGTTCTTAAAATTACCTTATATTTAAAAAAAACTTACAAATACATAAAATAGCTATTTACGTTATTAGACCGGTAGCCGGACCCCTACGGGCTCGACCTTTAAAGTATTGGCGCGGCCATAAAAATGCTACCGATCGTGTATCGTATAAGATTTTTTAGGATACTGCATTGGTAACTAGCGTTTACATAAAATTTACCGGCCTAGACCAGTAGTAGTTCTACTACTGGTCTAGACCGGTAAATTTTATCTACCGGACTCGTTTGTAACAATGTAAACGCTAGTTACCAATGCAGTATCCTAAAAATATATTTTTTGTATTCGCTCCCCAAACTGGTTACTTTGGAAACTCTCTAGGATCCTCAAAATGGCCATTTAGAGGCCTTGTACTTAAAGTCGTCATGGCAACATTTTAGCGGACTCAAACATTAGTTGCCATGACGACTTTAAGTACAAGGCCTCTAAATGGCCATTTTAAGGATCCTAGACAGTTTCCAAAGTAACCAGTTTGGGGAGCGAAAAATACATTTTCGCGCGGCCTCCTAATATAATGCCGCGTTAATGGTAATTGAAACTTCATATTATAATGTTTGGAGAGCTAATACAAAAAAACGTTGTATGCAACACGTCCTCAAATGGCTTCAGAGGACTCTTCATATTACGGACTCGGCTGCGCTTCGCTCCGCCTCGTCCGGAAACATTACGACTCGTCCCCTAAAGCCTTGCTTTGAGGACTAGTTACATAAAGTACTATTAATATCAAGCTAAATACAAAGTTTACTTAAATTTATGATACCGATAGGAAAATGGGGGGGGGGGGGGAATGGAAACAATTTGCAGGATGTATACTATATATGCGAACAAGTGAGTTAAAATAGAGAAATTTGGTTAACCTAACTGATATGCATTACTGTTTTATAATCCCAGTACACCAACTAAATATATTATTCAGTCTCAACCTATAAATTAATGGAAGTCGTTATGCTATATTTCCACCAATCTATTTGACGTTTCGTCTTCTACTGATCAATGTATACGTAACTAAGCATTATTACAAAAGCGTTAATGTTATAAAAGACTCAATCTCATTGCTTAATACGTTATGGAGTTTCACATTGTTTATGTATGATTTTTCAAATGTATATAAAGGTGATTTATAACGTACGGAGGAGGTTTTTAGGGTAGATAGAGGGGATTAAAGTAAACATTTTTTTATTAATAACATATTTAGAAAATCTCAATAACTAAAATACAACGAGTTAAAACTTAGTTAAATAAGAAGTAGTTGTTCGAAAATTATGTGGGTAATTTATGTTTTAAATTTAAATTTGGGATATTTCAGTTAATTGGCCCACATTTAATTAAACAAATGATTTAAAATAAATTGAAAATAGAAATAACGTCTTCTTAATTTTTCCTTTTAATTCCCAATAATTTTTGTAGTAACTATTAAGAGCTGCTGAATAACAAAAAAAATAATAGGCAAGTTGCCCTTCAAATTTAGGAAAGTGTCAAAAAAATTAATTTGACGTTTCGCTGATTCTCAGAAGTCTAAACGAGATCATACTGCATTTGACGTTTTGCTGATTATGTTGTTTGATTTTGAAGATGTTTAAAAAGAAATTCTTCTGTATAGGAGAATAGACTTCCTTAAAGTTTTGCTGATCATACTTTTAGTTTCTACAGAAGTTTATTTAAACTGGCGAACAAGTTGACATCATAAATAGCTAAAAGTCAAACAAACGTTTTAACCGGAAATTGCAAGAACTAATTCTGACGTTGCACTATATAGCAGTACCAATACCATGTGAAGCTTATACATATGATTTCTTTGTCACGGCTGTTATTTACATTAATGTACACCATGAGTTTTCGGATTGATGTTCTGGATTAGGAGACAGTTCAGCTGCCTCTGGGCAGAATCGCAATGCTTCCATTTGGTTAGTAACTTGATGCATTGCTCGAAACTGTGCCAACTCCTCCGGTGTCACTGTAACAAGACAACAATCATCAGCATATATTACAACCAAAATAAATTACATAATAGTAAAGGAAAGTAGAATTTCAAGTAGAACTTACACAAATATTTTGCGACATCTTCCTGGTTCCTTTCGATCTTCGCAATTATGACGGCCAATCGATTGGATAAATTTGTCAGTGTCAATCGACTCGGTCGTTCAATTAGGTTGTTGTTTTCATTCCAATAGAAGGGAATTGCACCTCGTTCTACATATTGCTGGTATTCTCGTAACATCTACACAAACCTCATGGTATATTAAACTATTAATTAGTTGGAGTGGCAAGTGAAATCTGCAAATAACATACCTCTTTAAAAACGTAGGTAAGAGATCTATTCCACATAAATCGATCCTCTTCTGCTTTCCACAAGAAAATCGTCTTTAGGTAATAGCTAGCTATGCACATATGGTCCTGCGTGTCTCTTAATTTCTGCAACCACATGCCATTAAAGAAAGTAAAATGTCTTATCAAACTAATACCTTCAGTAATCTAAGCGCCGGCTTCAATCTCCCCAAATCGTTGAGCAGGACGCTCTCTTGTTTTTGAAAGGATAATCGCCAGTACCTTTTAAGTTCTCCGTCATTGTTTGGCTGTTTAGGCACAACGAAAAAATCTGACTGAACAGAAACAAGAAATTATGGAAAACAAAGTTTCTAGGTTTGTGGATGTTATTACCCTTGAAGGAACTGGATTTTGGCGGTAAGGTAACCTAGGCCAATCGCCATTAGACGAGTAGAATTTAAAACACGGGACTAGGTCGATGTCCATCTTAAGCGGTTTACCATGGGCATTTCCCCGTAGTTTCAGAGTAAAGGCAGGTTCTGATTTGTGAGCTGTAACCTTTAGCACAGATTTATCGGAAAATGTCTCCACAGTATAAGGAACTCACCCTAAACACCCCATCACCAGTACTAATCAGTGTGCCATTGTTAAATTCCTCGAGCGCTTTTGTTACCACACCTTCCATCCAGGAATAAACTTTAGGGGTTACAAGGTAACCATTTTCATCTATCATTTTTCTAAGTCCACTGTAACGTAACGTGTGTACAGGATGAGCAACGAAACTTGGAACCCCTTAGTTCTTGGGATTTTTTTAAGATTGAAACCCAAACTACTTCATGGGAACTCAGATCCTCAGTATTTATCCAGAAAACATTATTATTTTAGTGTCCGGTAACTGCCTTGGAAATATAACTGCAGTGTTACGTACCATGACATATTAGATGAGTACGCATGTTTCAGCAATAACAACTTTGATTAATATATTTTTAAAATAAATATTGACTATCTGTGGTGCCATGATATGTGTATATTCGGTTGCAGTCCTAATCAGTAAGGGATTCCAAGTTTTATGACACAGAGCTGATATAATTGTGGTAGTAGTAGGCACAAGAAATATCACAAGATATTGATATTTACAAAATTAATGCAGTTGAAGTTTGTTGATGCTTTGAAAATCTTTTATGCAAAGAAGATTTAGATAATCTGCAGGAATATTAAACTTCTCACAGTTTTCAATAATCGAACATTAATTTACTATCATTAAGATGGTTTAGTGGTGGGTTGAAATATATGACCACTAAGTTTTCGTTTCAATGTAAATATATTAGTATACTATGACATGGAATCTAAAATTAGTTATACCATCGAAATCGAATTGAAAAGTTACTTGGGAAAAAATGTGTATTTAAACATGGTTGCGGAGCATTG
>CALNHX010008020.1:0-65986 GCA_940337035.1 Agriotes lineatus
TGATACCAGTTTCTACCTGCCACCTCTCTGATGTCATCCATCCATCTCTTGGGGGGTCGCCCCACGCTCCTCTTATGCAGTCGTGGTCTCCACTGCATAATATGTCGTGTCCATCGTGTGGTGTCTTGTCTGGCAATGTGCCCTGCCCAAGACCATTTTGAGGTCGCGACACGTTTGATCACATCTTCCACTTTCGTTCGTCGTCTAATTTCCTCATTTCGTATGCGATCCCGAAGGTTAACGCCCAGTATGAGCCTTTCCATTGCACGTTGTGTTGTCCGAAGTTTGTTAGCAGCTTTATTTGTTAAAGTTGTTGTCTCTAATCCATATGTAAGGACTGGGAGTATACAAGCGTTGAAGACTTTAGTTTTCAAATTGATGGAAATTTTAGGGTTTTTAAGTACAAAGTTGGGCATTCCAGTGGCTGCCCAAGTCATCGGATCCTTCTTTTAATTTCTGCTTGTTGGTTTTCTATGCCTAGTTTAATTTGGTGTCCTAAGTAGGTATACTTTTCTACTCTTTCAATTGTTTGATTACCCACCTGAGTTGGTGTTTCGTCTATAGTAAGAATTTTGGTCTTTGCTAGATTCATTGTTAACCCTATTTTCTCCGAAGCTGTTTTTAGTTCTGAAAGCATTCCCTGTAATTCCTCTAAGCTGTTGCTAATTAACACGATGTCGTCCGCGAAGCGCAGGTGGTTTAGGTATCGACCATCAATATTAATACCTTTATGATCCCAGTTGACTTGCTTAAAAACATCTTCTAAGGCCAATGTAAATAGTTTCGGAGAGATAGTATCTCCCTGTCTCACTCCTCGCTGGACAGCTATTCGTCGGGTTATTAGATTCTCATCGATTTTTACTTGCAGTGTTGCTTTTTCGTATATATTTTTAATAAGATTTCTATACCTAGAATCTATTCTTGCATTATCCATTGCTTGGAATATAGCCCACAATTCAACCGAATCAAACGCTTTATTGTAGTCAACGAATGCTAAGTGTATGGGTATATTATATTCGTTGCATTTTTCGATTAATGTTCTGATGTTTTGTATCTGTTCAGCTGTTCCATATCCTTTGCGAAAACCGGCTTGTTCTGACGATTGATAGCTGTCCAACTTGTTGGATAGTCTATTGGTGATGATTTTTGTGAGTAGCTTGACGGGTGTGGAAGGAGACTTATTGGTCGGTAGTTTTCGATGTTTGATTTATCGCCTTTTTTATGTAGAAGGATGACTTGTGCGTTATTCCAGCTGTCGGGAATTTCCCCATTTTGAAGGCATTTATTTAAAAGTGCATTTATAGCTTTTAGGGTTGCTGTTCCTCCTAACTGCAACATTTCTATAGTGATACCATCCTCACCGGGGGCGCGACCGTTTTTCATTTGGCAAAGAGCAAGTTCAATTTCGTCATTTGTAATTTTAGGTATGTCTTCTGGACCGACATTTGTAACATCAATGGGATGCAGGTCGATTGGTTTTGGATTTACTGAGGAATATAGATTTTCGTAGAAGTCTTCAACTATGCCTATAAGTTCATTTCTGTCTTGTACTACATCTCCATTTAAATTTTTCAACTGGTGCATTCGTGTTCTTTCTATTGAATTGGTGGATCTTATAACTTTCATGTTTTTGTTGTTTTCGATCACTGTTTTTACGAGTTCTGTGTTATGCTTTCTGATGTCTTGCCTTATATTTTTTCCGATTTGTTTGTTTAATTCAGTGTATTCAGGTGTGCCTTTTTTCATATTTCTTCGTTCTTCCATTAACCCTCTGGTTTGAGGTGATATTTTATTTACTTTTTGTTTCTTAGTGTGGCATATCTTTCTTGTTACCGTTTTAATGTCTGATTTAATCTTGTTTTCCAACTCGTGTATTCCCATCGTGTTTAGTTTGGTTGTCGGCAGAAGTTTTTTGCTAAGTTCTTTTTGGTATTCATCTTCGTGTTGCTTTAGTTCCATTAGTGTTGGAAATGTCTGGGGGTATATTAATTTATTTCTCTCGATTTTAGAGTTGATAACAACTTTTGTCCTAATAAGTCTATGGTTGCTTCCTAAATCAAATTTATTTAAGACTGTAACATCTGAGATTATGTATCTTTTATTGCTGATAATGTAGTCGATTTCATTTTTAGTCTTGGAGTCGGGACTTCTCCAGGTCCATCTTCGATTTATTGGTTTCCTAAAGAAGGTGTTCATGCAAAATAAGTCTTCTCGTTGGAGATAATTTATCAAAGCTTCTCCTCTTTCATTTGTTATGCCAAGACCAAAGTTTCCCCTGTTTGGGATGTCGTCGCTATTGGTACTTCCCACTTTGGCGTTGAAATCGCCACAATGATGATCGAGTAATGTGCTTTTTCTGCCTTTCTTGCTGCTGTAATGTCTTCATATAGTTGTTCGATTCCGGCCTCCCACAATCCGCCAAAGTGGGGACTGTGCGCGGGTATAAAATGCCAAGCAACTCCGTCGTTCGCGACTGATTCCGAAATAGAAAGGCCTTGTTCCGCAAGAAAATTGCCTAATTCGATTAATTCGGAATTAGCGCCGACAAAGTTAGTGCCATTATCTGAATAGACATGGAGCGGTTTGCCTCGACGAGCTACAAACCGGCGAAAAGCCATTAAGAAGGTTTCAGTAGAAAGGTCAGCGACCAATTCAAAGTGCACTGCTTTTGTGACAAAACAAACGAATAGACAAAGGTAGAACTTCACTAGTTTAGAACCACGCCCTTTGTGATCCTTTATCATGAACGGTCCACCATAATTGATACCAGTCGTATGAAATGGGGGCGATGATTGAACACGAGAGGCTGGCAGATCTCCCATTATGGGTTCGGTTAACTTAGGAGAAAATCTAAAACACCGCAAGCATTGATGAACCACTTGCTTGACTATATTTCTGCGAGAGGTAATCCAATATCGTTCTCTGAGATTAGATAACAGCATTTGAGGTCCGGCATGGAGAAGCCGAAGATGCTCATGTGAGACTAGGAGTTTGGCGAATGGATGTTTGCCAGAAATCACTAGAGGAAACTTCTTGTCAAAAGGTAATTGAGAGTTGTGGAGCCTACACCCAACTATTAGCAGTCCCTTGGAATCCAGAAAGGGATTCAAGGATATCAAAGCAGAAGATTGTTTCACAGGCTTGTTCTGTGACAACAGCTTCAATTCGTCAGGAAATGACTCGCGTTGTGAAAACCTTACAAGCCTTACAAGGGATGATTGCAGTTCATCCGTAGAAAGGGGCCCAGAAAGACGATCAGCTTTGGGGTCCTCGCATTGTTATAAAAACGAAAGCAATAAGCTGTAACTCGTTGTAATCGAGCCAAACTTGAATACTTATTGAACGGAAATGGTTCAACAGAGGTTACAGAAAAACTCTGAGCTTCTTTTTTGAATTCTGGAAGCTCAACAAGAAAATGTTTGGAAGTAGGCCAAGATGCCTCACCTTCGCTTAGCCGGGTGGGACCATGCCACCAAAGGCTTAATTCTTTTAAAACTAAAGCAGGATTTGAAGTGGTAGGAACATGCCTCCACGTGGCATCAGCAGTGAGTTGCTGAACATCTGCAACTCTGTTACACACAAAAGTTTTAAGAAGAATTGGACTGGTTTTCAACCATCCTAGCACTATTGTTGAATCTGTCCACAAACCGATTCTAGATATGGGCAAATCAAGTGCCTTTATGACTTGCACGGAAAGTTTACTTAGAAGAACAGCTCTGCAGAGCTCGAGCTTCGGAATTGTCAAGGGCTTTAAAGGGGCTACCTTGGCCTTGGAACAGAGAAGGTGGACTTGTATTTCCTTTTCCTGATTCTTGGAACGTAGGTATATCTGCGAACCGTAACCATTGTTGGAGGCGTCGCAGAAACCATGGAGTTCTATCTCTACCACGCCCCGACAGAGGACGTGACGAGGAATTGCTAAGTCATTTAGCATGAGAAGATCACTGCGATATGTAAACCATTTTTCTTGTACGGCGTTGGGAACGGGTTCATCCCAATTCAACTTTTCCATCCAAAGTTGTTGCAAAAGAACCTTGGCACCCATGCTACATGGACTTAGCAGACCCAGCGGGTTAAATATCTGTGATATTTCAGACAAGATGCTACGCTTGGTATCCTTACTACTTGTAGAATTTGATATATTGAACATCAGATGATCGCTTTTGAAGGACCGAATCAAACCAAGGGTGCTTGTGTGCTCATGTGCACTGAAATCAAGAACACCCGGATGCAAATCAGAATCTGGGATTCCATCGAGAACTTCTGGAGAACTAGAAATCCACTTTCTAAGTTTGAAGCAGCCTGAATCAAGAATCTGATTCAAGTTTGAGCAGAGAGTACGCGCTTTCTCAGGAGTGTCGGCGCCTGTCAGAAGGTCGTCGACGTAGAAGTCCTCCTTTATAATTCGAGAGACTTCGGGATTTGAAGCTGCACATTCGATGCCCAATTGGGTTAAACATCGAATGGCTAGAAAGGACGCTGAAGCGGTGCCATACGTAACTGTATTCAGATCGTATGACAGAAGAGGCTCAGTTGGAGAGGATCGCCACAGGATTCTCTGAAGGGGTCTATGGTTAGGATTCACCTGAACCTGACGATACATCTTCTCAATGTCGGCTGATATAGCGAAGAAATGCTTGCGAAAGCAAACAAGAATTGAAAATAAGTCTTGTTGCATGGTTGGGCCAACCATCTGAATACTGTTCAGAGATTGCCTGGAAGTGGTTGCTTGGGAACCATTGAATACAACTCGGAGTTTAGTTGTCAGGCTTTCCTCTTTTAAGACTCCGTGGTGGGGGAGATAATAGGATATCTCGTTTAAATTAGGGTTGGAAACGGACATATGACCTAATTCAGAATATTCATTCATGAAATTCGAATAGCGATTGGACAAGTCAGGGTTCGCTTGTAACCGCTTCTCTAATGATAATAATCTCCTCTGAGCGATGTGCAATGAATCACCCAATACTTCTACAGGTTTCTTGAGAGGGATAGAGACAACGAATCAACCATTCGCTTCTCGTTGAGTATTTTGCACGAAATGTGCCTCACAGGCGTTCTCTTAATTGGTGCGGACCTTTTCCTCTAGGTAATGTTCCAGTTGCCAAAACCTAACAATGGGGTCATAAGCATCCTCGATCGTGCTAAGATTGCACTGTACAGGGTACGCAGAAGGGGGACCTGTAGGGCCAGAAACAATCCAACCAAAACGAGTTTTTTGGAGGATGAGAAGATTTGGGCCTAGACCAATTTGTCTAATACAAAGGAGCTGCCAGAAAACGGGCGAACCAATCAAAATGTCGATGGTGCCCGGTTGGTCGTAGGACAGATCCGATAACTTGATGTTATCAGGAACTTTGAAACTGTTTCGCTGGACGCGAAGACTTGGGGTTGTACCTGTAATCTCATCGAGAACAAGACAGGATAGGCCAATACTGTACGAGGTGTGAGGGGCTTGCAGCTTGATATCAGACCTAGCTTTGATTTGAGAAGTAGCTTTACTTAAGCCAGAAACAGTAACGTTGACTTCGCGAATTGGAAGCTTCAACATTTTACACAAGTCTGAACGTATGAAGTTCGATTGGGAGCCGGAATCCAGCAGGATTCGCACAACATAAAGCGTACCATCATCAGCGATGAGTTTAGCGGTAGCCGTAGATAAGAGTACCTGCAAAGCATTCGAACAGAATGCCGAAATCGATTGATTTACTTCAACAGGGGTTTCTGCTGACACCGCAGATCCTGGTTGACTAGAAGAAGCATTTTGAAATTTGTCCTCGTGAAGAAGGGTGTTGTACCTTGATTTGCACTTTCTACACGTATATTTGGAGCTACAGCTGCTCGAAAGGTGACCCTGAGTTAGGCAATTAAAGCATACACGGAGCTCTTTTGCCTTTGAATTTCTGTCAAGAGAAGACAGCTTGACAAACTTATCGCATTTGTACAAGGGATGAGATCCTTTACAAAATGGACACGAAGGGGTACCTGACACAAATGATTTCGAATGTACCTTGGAAGACTTTTCGGGTACAAGCTTAATATTTTTTACCTCTAGAGTTTCTAGAAGATTTGCTGTATTTTGTAGAAATTCCTTGAACTTGTCAAGATTAGGCAGGTCAGAACTTGACCGGTTTCTAAGGACCTCCCATTCACGGAATGTAGTGGGGTCCAGTTTTTTTAGAAACGACATAAATGATAACAACATCAAGAAGCTCGCTTTCGGTAGCTAATAATTTGATTGCTGTAAAATGTTTGAATAACATATCGCTAATCGTACGTAATTTAGTTGCAGATTCCTTACTGCACGAGTCAAGGTCGAAAATAGCATTGAGGTGGTTATGAACCAGAATTTTTGGATCATTGTAACGATTACACAATGCATCCCAAGCTAGAGTATAATTACTCGCAGTAAACTCTAAACTTTTTATAATTTGGCTTGCATCACCCTGTAAACTAGCCTTTAAGTAATGCAGCTTTTGAATATTAGTTAGGGTTTGATTCTCATAAATTAAACTAATAAAGATCTCACGAAATTCCAACCAATCTGACACGTTTCCTGAATATTTAGGAATTGAGATCTGATCTCACGCTACCGGTAGGAGATCCAGAACGATCTGGTGCAACATCAGACTGTTTGTTGTATTCATTAATCAAATATTCAGCTTGTGAGATTGCAAAATAATAAGAGTCTTCAAATTCGACTTGTTGCTGCATTTCAGGTTCTGCATCCTTACTGTTTTCTAAAATTTGTTCATGAACCGCATAATATTCTGATAACAAGGTGGCTGTATCATTCAATCTTTTTTGCAATTGAATAATTTGAGCGCTAGATAAGAATTGATCTTCATCATGAATTATTTGCAAAGATTGCACGTAATTTGCGAAACGCGCAACCTTGCCTTTGATAGAGCCTCGTGCTCTTACAAGCGGATCCATAATTGTTGAAATTAAAACAATTTGAACGGATAGAACCAACTTTCGTACGCCACTGGCACGGAATTTTGTTACTACAACGCAAAGACGGCCCTGCTACGACGCTAAAATTAACTTCGCGCTACGACGCAAAGACGGCCCTGGTACAACGCGAAATTAAGTTGTGAATAATTCGACTGCAATTTGAAACGATGCAGGGAATAATTGTAATCACGAACAAACGAAACAACTTGGCATTTTACGCAATTGAAATGTTTATATGACTCATAAACCATTTGTTTATGCAATAATACTCATATGAAATTATGCACATGCAGACACAGATGATAGAAAACCAAATTCATACATAGGAAATAGCAAAAAAGGAAATTAGGCTTACATTGATATTGGTGTATGTGCCGCCTTTCTCGTTACTGTGGTTTGAACTGCCGTCGCGCCGGCTGCTGAAATGCACACCTGCAAGTTGCCGCGAAACTCGGCGTTTGGCTCTCTCTCTTCAACGTTGATAGCACCGCATATGCTCTTTTTCTTCCACTCATTAGGGAAGAATGTAATACGATTGAAACTGATGTACTTGCCTCGTTGACCAATTTGGGCTGCTTTTCGGGTTCGTAGTACCTTATTTAGGCTGCTAATCGGGCTCGTAC
Source organism: Agriotes lineatus (assembly GCA_940337035.1). NCBI lineage: Eukaryota > Metazoa > Arthropoda > Insecta > Coleoptera > Elateridae > Agriotes > Agriotes lineatus. The sequence goes on from CALNHX010008020.1 coordinate 7,581, forward strand.
TAATCGGGTTGGAATGACCATGTTGGGGAGCTTCCCAGTTTCCCGTTATGTTGGAAATTTCTGGTTGCGAGCTCGAATGGAACTTTAATGGACTGTATGGATTTTATTCTTTACTAAATTATACACTCGTTGAAAGCAAAGTAGGTAATTTATTTGCAATAAATTAACACACGAACATCTTAACATGTAAACAAATAATTAGTCTTTTTCAGAGTGGACCTGCTCGCGTGCAATCTCGTTGACAGACGGAGGTTAAGTGGCGAGAGAAGGCACGCTCCAAGAAGTTCTGAAATGCGCATAGTACAATGCACAACTGCAAGCGAAGCGGCAAATTTTATGAAATACTTAACACCAATATTTACAAAATCTTATCGTTATCCAAAAATTCACAAAAACGAAGTAAAAACTCAAATTCAAAAAATGTTAGATCAAGGAATAATTGAGGACAGTGTTTCATCATGGTCCAATCCAATTTGGTTTGTTCCAAAAAAGTTAGATGCTTCGGGTAGGAAAAAATGGAGACTTGTCATTGATTACAGGAAGTTAAATGAAAAGACCATAGACGGCAGATAACCCCTTCCAAATATTACGGACATTCTCTATAAATTAATCAGAGCTAATTATTTTACTACTCTTGATTTGGCCAGTGGTTATTACCAAAAATTGAAGTAGATCCGGATGATATTCAAAAAACAGCATTTACTACTGATGGTGGACATTACCAGTTTATAAGAATGGCTATGGGTTTGAAAAACGCGTCCTCCAGTTTTCAATGTGTCATGGACAATGTATTAAGAGGATTGCAAGACACATGTTGCCTTGTTTATTTATATGACATTATTATTTTCAGTTCATCTCTTCAAGAACACTTAGAACGACTTAAATCGGTATTTGATAGACTAAGAAAAAGTAATCTCAAAGTTCAACTTGACAAATCTGAATTTTTACAAAAATCAGTTCAGTATTTAGGACATATCATATCCCCTCAAGGAGTAAAACCAAGCCCTGACAAAATAGCAGCTATAAAAAAATTTCCTATTCCTAAAACACAGAAAGAAATAAAAAGCTTTCTTGGACTTTTAAGGTACTACACACGCTTCATTAAGAACTTTGCCAAAATTACGAAACCAATGACGAAATGTTTAAAGAAAACCAGTAAAATTATTCACGACAAAGAATTCATCGAATGCTTTAGGACTTGTACCAAAATTTTAATTAATGACCCTATTTTGTAATACCCAGATTTTTTTAAACCTTTCATTCTGACCACAGATGCAAGTAATTTTGCAATTGGAGCAATTCTTTTTCAGGGACAAATTCCGAACGACAAACCAATAGCATATGCCTCCCGAACGTTAAATGAATCCGAAACAAAATATTCAACCATTGAAAAAGAACTTCATGCCATAGTATGGGCTTGTGAGCATTTTAGGCCATATTTGTATGGACGAAAGTTCACAATTTATATAGACCACAGACCATTGAAGTGGTTGTTTAGTTTGAAGGAACCAAATTCGAAATTAGTAATATGGCGACTTAAATTAGAAGAATACGATTATGAAATTTACTATAAAAAAGGCACTCTCAATAAAATTGCAGACTGTCTTTCACGAATTTATATTAACGCTTTAGAAAACGAATCCCTAATTAATAATCCTGACGAAGTAAATAAAGATAAATATTTCAGACTTTCTCGAGGACTATATTCAAAATGTAACACCTGATAAATGAAATAGAGATGTTTCCGAATTTCTACAAGGTTATACTCAAGATATGATAGATGACGAACCCCAAACTTCGACTAATATACATGAAAACCCAAAAATCAAAATAATCTCGTATATACAAATAGAACTCCCTGACGAAATCGACAATAATTCTGATACGTTTACACAACATTCAAATTTTAATGAAACTACAAATGATTGAATCAAAATTTATGACGAAATAATTAATAATAAAACAAACCAAATTTTAGTATTCCCAAACGTATATCATAAATTAGAAATTAAACGCGAAAAGTATGACATTAAAAAAATAACAACCATCAAAATTCCAGAAGTTAGTAATGAAAATCTAATTTTTCAATTTTTAAAGAAAAATGCTGACCCAAAAAATGTTTACTGTTTATATTTTCATAAAGACTCATTATATAGAGATTTTGTAAAGTTTATTTGAAACAATTCTCAGAACGCGGACCGAAATTAATTAGATGTCTTAAACGAGTCAACACTGTTACAGATCAAGAAAAAGAAATGGTGTTAGTTAAGAACCATCATGAAGGAAAAGCGAACCACAGAGGTATTAATGCAACATTAGAATACTTAAAACGAAATTATTATTGGAAAAACATGAAACTCGCCATTCCAAATTAAATTAACTCTTGCGACATTTGTCAACGTGCAAAATATGCTAGAAAGAAACCCTAGGTGCCCTTAATGTTAACAGAAACAGTAACTCAACAATTTCAAATTGTTCATATGGATGTTTTTACATTTGATGACCGAAATTACTTAACTTGAGTCGACTCGTTCTCAAAATTTTCACAAGCTCTATATATCCAAGGAAAAACAGCTGTTCATATTAGTAATACTTTAATAAAATATTTTGCATCTTTTGGAGTACCTCAAACCTTAGTTGTCGATAAAGGCACAGAGTTTAATAATGAAACTGTTAAGGAAATATTGAAATTGCATAAAATTAACGTTCATTTTACAACCGTGGCCCACCATGAATCTAACTCCATTGTTGAAAGATTTCATTCTACAATTTTATTGAACACTTAAGGATCTTAAAAGCAATCCACCCAAATGAGAATGACAACCTAATGGACTATACAATTATTGGCTATAATAATTCACTACACAGTGCAACAAATTACACACCTTTTGAATTAACATTCGGACACACATTCTGGAATTCCAAATTAAATGTTTATACCCACTTCGTCCTATACAGAATACGCCGAAAATTAACGAGTCCATGCCACCACTTCGCATCGACGTGAAATTGGACACATAAAAGCTTCGAGGTGGGCTGAAAACGAATCTGCAGTAAATTTTAAGCTAGAATGTAGGAATTTTATGAAATTATTGTAAGCATATATATAACTTTCGTTAGGCATTTGTTTTCAAAAAAAATGGTATTCTGTTGCGATGGCGTGCTCTGGTGATAGACAATCATATTACTGGATTTTTATGATTGCCATTTGTTTTAGCAATTAGTATAAATAATAACAAAGAAGAAACCAAGTAGCGCAGATGGATAAGTGCTTGCCTTGCATTAAGCAAGTATTCGGTTCGAATCCCGCGAAGGCCGGAATATTCCGCAGCCTTGCGATTTGAACCGGGCTTGGTAAGACCATTCACAGTTGGGCACCAAATTAACTGTGCTCTATTCAGAACCACATACCTAAGAAATAGAGTAACAAGGTCAACATAACACACACACATACACACCTCACACAATCGTTGCTGTGCAAGCACAAAGGGCGCACTCCAACTTTGTATCCCAAATCTGGGGCAAGTTGAGCATTGTACCGCCAGATGCAAGCACATAAAGCACCAGCCTCTACACCGCAAGGTAAATGAGGTTACAGATAATACATACACAAATAAGAACAAAGCCTGAAGGCTTGAGGCATTCAAAATAATATCGTGTGCTAAACGATGCATAAATTTTGTACCGCCGATTTTACTACGTTATTGTTAATTTATGACTTGCTTCGATAAGTACGTGTTAATAACGCAATGGTGAAAAGCCAACGGCGTTTTATTTGAAGCGTTACGGTAGCTGTTTGCACTTATTTGGTAAAAGGTTAAAAAATCTATTAGTGAACGAGCAGAGCTGCAACACAGAGGCGTCCGGTTGCAGTTTGAAGAAGAAAGCGTTTCCAGTATCGTACAAAAAGGTGGGGGCTATCCTTGCTTTACCTGAGTATTTTTTATCAGTTTTTATCAGTTTTTCAGAATTTGTAAATATTCGTTCCAAGATAATCAAATAAGTTTGGCGAAATGAGAATTGCAAAATTTTGTTAGTAAAAAAAATTCACTCGAAAAGTATCACCATCATAAAGCCACGTAATTAAATTAATGCTGTTTGTTGTATTAAATATTTACCCTCAGTTGCGAATCGTGTAAAATAAGAGTAATTTTTTAATGAATATAAGCTATGGTTTACATTCAAATAAATAAACTAAAGATAATCCCAATGTTAAGTTTTGCAAGAATCATTAATTATTATCTTTGACTTCTGCCGATGCATGATTATTACGATATCATTGCAAGTTAACTCTTGAAGATTACAAAGGATTAATAAATTAAAGTTAATTAATTCTGAAACAATAAGGGCTTGCCGGCAGTTCTTAACAACAATCATTTGAGCAGCACGAAACGTGAACAGCTTTGTAATTCCCCAACGTTACGAGGTTTATAGCAATATATATAATGCTGCTTTTTTACAGCACTCGGCCATCCTTTCTAACCGCCAAGACGTCTTGTCTTTCGACTGATTTTCTGCTAGTAGTCATTCTTCCATGTCCAGTTGAACTTGTGTAGTCCAGCTTTCCGGTGGGCGTTTACTTAGCCATCTCTCTCTGGAGGTATTCTTTTCACATGGCTGTACCATTTCAGCCTTCTAGCTTCCATTCGTTTAACTATGTTTCTTTCAAGTGTCATATTGCCTTGTACAACTACTTCTTCGTTGGTTTTATGCTGGAGTCTCCATATTCGGCAACTTCTTCGTAGGTAATCCATTTCTACCGCTTCCATTCTTTGTTTATATCTTTTTGTATAGGCATACCCATGTTTTGGAAACATATATTAGATTGCTCTCGACTGTCGTCTCACAGATGTTTCTTTTTGTACTTTTCTTTATTGCCTTTTGCAATAACAGAAAGTTTAATTTTTGTACTGCTTGCCTAGCTTGAATAAAGCTGTAAGATGTTTTGATGACTTGAATCGCATTTCTGTGAACTTTCAAATCTTCGCCTAACCCTTCCACAACCAGGCATCTAGTTTGATTAAAATTGATCTTTAGTTCTGCCTTCTCATACGCGTCTATCAATTCAAATGCAAGCATGGAAATGGGCATTTATGAGTATTTAGTCAAGTTAATTGTTTGAAAACAAAATCTAGAAATATATTAATCACTGAAACAGGAAATGGCTGTTTACTAAGCAAGGAGTATTCCAAATAGAGATTAAGGATATTATGTAAAATTGACTAAATGACAGCTGATAGCTGACGCCCCATTGCCATTGCCCTTGCCATTGCCATTTAGAATAATACCTAGATGGCATCGCCCCTTCCCCATAATCAAAGCAGTCGAGGAAACCCTTCGTTTAATCTAATAAGTTAATAAAACAGTTTTTGATTAAGTATGGAAGAAAAAAATATACACTTTCCATTTTTAGGCATGAAACTTCTTAAATGTTTCTTATAACTTTATGAAATGACGCAAAACTTGATCTTCGATATTCTACAATTTAATGCATATGTCGATAAGGGCTACTTTTAAATCAGTAATTTTGAGAACGTCACCACTTCAAAAATTACTACCAAAAATATACAGGCTGACTATCTTATCATGTAACAACTTGTAGGCAACCCATTATGCAGCAGCGTTCATAATGCATGCTTCTGCATAATGGGTTGCCTACAAATTATTATTATTATTATTATTATTATTATTAGAAGATAGCGAGAGGCGGCTGAGCCGATTAACTCGCACAAAATTTCAATACAGTTTACAAGAGTTTACAAAAAATTCGCAAAAATTTACAAAAGAAAGAGAACATAATACAAAATTGTGACACCTGCAATAATAATACGTAGATAAGGCATGGGCATAATAGATAATAAATTATAGTACATGGATATGTAATACATCAGTAATCAAAAAAGAAACAAGTCCAAGCGATTTTTAAATATGTTGAGTGACGGGGCGTTAACAATGTTATTCGGCAAGGAGTTCCATTCGTTCACTACACGCACAAAAAGAATGTTCTGTCGCACTTTGCTCTGGAATCTCTGGTGCGTTAGCTTAAGAGAGTTGCCTCTTAGATGAAGATTGTCACTAAATTCGAACTTCGAACGCAACAAACACTTATAGTGGCCACTAATTATTTTGTACGTTTCGATCAAGTCCCCGCGTCGGCGTCTATCTTTTAGAGAAAGAATTTTCAGCCGTGCAAGCCGTTGGTCGTAACGTAAATTTTTTAGACCCCCAACTAGTTTGGTAGCCCTGCGTTGAACTTTCTCCAGGTGGTCTATGTCTTTAACAAAGTATGGGTTCCAGATGGACGCTCCAAACTCCAATATGGGTCTAACGTACGTTTTGTAGATCTTTAAAAATACATTTGGTTTTAAGCCCTTGAACGCTATTTTGATTAAATAAAGCAGAGAGTTTGCCCTTTTCACAATGCGTGAGATATGCGAAGTCCACTTTAGGTCACCACTCATTAAAACACCAAGGTCGGCCTGATCACTAACCCCCTTGAGCACCGTGTTATTCAAGCTGTAGTTAAAGCAGGGGTTTCTGGCACCTATATGTAAAACAGTACACTTATCAGCATTTAGCGTCAGCAACCATTCTTTTGACCATGTACTTATTCTATCTAAATCGCACTGCAGAACTGACCTATTGACCAGCGGGTTGTTGTAGAATTTCGAATCGTCGGCAAACATACTTTTGGGAGAATGGATGCATTCGATAAGGTCTGCAATGTAGACAAGAAAAAGAATTGGCCCCAAGACAGATCCCTGAGGTACACCGCTCAGTACTGAGTGAGGAGCTGATAACGAATCACCGACTCGTACCTGAAATGTACGGCCTGTTAAGAAGTCTTTTATCCAGTTGAGTAAATTGCCTCGAACACCATAGTTTTCAAGCTTCAAAAGTAGTCTCTGTATGGGCACCCGGTCAAAAGCTTTCTCGAAGTCTAGGTAGATGACATCAGTTGGAGTCCGCGAGTCCCATGACCTAGTCCAATCATCCAAACTCATTAGCAAATTTGAAACTACTGATCTTCCTGGAACGAAACCATGCTGACAATTTGGAATTACAGAGTTGGACAACAACAAATTGTTACATGATAAAATAATCAGCCTGTACTGTTCGATCCCATTAAATGACAAAAAACGGTGATCAATCTAGTTAACCATCTGAAGAAGAATTTGATATAGACATGGCAAAAATAAAGCATGAAAAATGGTATTAGCGTACTTATGCAGATTAACTTTCATACACAGAATTATTTTCTGGTTATAATAATGCTTTCATGATTACTCTTACATTTAGATTTTAAGAATTACTTAAATTGGTGTTCGTACAAACATAACATATAATAGCTATTTATGCAACAAGTGCTAAAGGTTGACGTTTATGCACGAGACATGAAAATTATGAAACGAAGCCGAAGACCTTGCCGCGGGGGCGAATGTTTGCGGAGCCAGTACTGTCAAGGTCAGTTACGAAAGGTAATTATTAATACTACACATCTGAGTGTATTCATTACATAACGCTTTAATTATTTCAAAAACACATTTTACCTGTAACGAAAGAAGTAACTAGAATAACTTTACAACTTCACTTCCAGTTCGAAATTGTAGTTTTATAACCTCACTTCACTTTATACCACACATGCGCTTAAAGTAAACAGCTAATTTCTTTAACCACGCTAAACTATAAGGGCCGATCCACATTATCGGGCTGCTCTCGGTTCGATCCCGATCCGATCTCGCTCGGCTCAAATATTTATACATTGTTAGCAATGGACACATTCACACTATAGGTATCACTCAAGCTCAGGTTCAATCACGCTTCAAGACAGCTCTGTCAACAAGAATATTTTACTGGAGCGAGAGCGGACTTGTCGCGACCCGCACCGATAGTGTGAATGGCTTTTTATCTTTGCTTCGGTCCGTTGTCGGTCACTCATGTGTTAAATATATAGTCAGTATAGTGCATAGCTTAAAATCTGTGTAGCATTAGATGATAATGTAATTATGGAGCCTGAGAAAACGTGAATTCTGAAAAAGGTCAATTATGTGTGTAATAATAAGTGATTAATATTTTACTCTTAGATAGATTTGCTTATTTAAAAACATGTAGAAGGTAAAATGAATTAATGTTTTTTTTTTAATTTTTAGATGAAATGTTGATTGAACTAGTTAAGAGCAAACCAGGATTATATGATTTGCAAACGGCTCATTACAGCGATAATAATTACAAAAGAAAAGTGTGGACGAAATACGGAAAGCGTTAGGTCAACATGGTAGCAAATAATTGATAAATTCTGTTATACATTTAATATTAATTATAAGTATTCTACAAAAAATGCAGCTGCATTTTTCACAATATGCGTCATTTATTAAATTTATATTATTACACTATTTTGGCCTGTTGCCACGGTACAGAACCTACGGGTGAATTAAAAAATTGTTTAAAAATATCTCTGGTTTTAAACGCTTCGGACTGCGCATTTCCTCCTTGTCTGATTAAATTTTGTATAATACTCGTATTTCTATTTATTTGATCTGTATTACTGTCACAACTGACGGTTCGGCTATTTCTGATAACATTATGTAGAATGCATGTCATTAAAATGATTGAAGTTGCATGTTGAGGATCTGCTTTGAGCCTTCTAAAATAAATTCTAAAAGTTTGAGATAAAATCCCAAATGCACATTCAACTAATCTTCTTCCTCTGCATAATCGATAATTAAATATTCTTTTTTCAACGTCTTCTATACTTTTTGCTCCTGGAAAAGGCCGCATCAGATGTGTTTTTAATGGAAACGCTTCGTCTCCAAGCAACACGTATGGTGCTATTATATTCGTCCCTGGGAGTTCAGAATCTTCAGGAATATTCAACTTGCCATTTTCTAAGCTCTTTCCAATTGCGGAATTTGCAAAAATACCACCATCACTATTTTTCTATAGGAGCCTATATCTACAGCTATGAATTGATAGTTTGCATCTACTAGTGCCAAAAGAACAACAGAAAATGTTTTTTTGTAATTAAAATATAGTGATCCACTATGTGCGGGAGCCTCTATCACAACATGTTTTCCATCGATGGCTCCTAGGCAATTTGGAAAATTCCACATGGTCCACATCTCATTAGCAATTTTTATCCACCCTTCTCTAGATGGAGTTGGGACATATTCCCCTAATAATACTTTATTAATGGCTTCAAAAACTTCTATAACAATAGCTTGTACAGTAGAATGGCCCAGGCGATAACTGAAGGCAATAGTTCTATAGGAATCTCCTGTAGCTAGAAACCTAAAAAATTCAAAAATTTGGTGTGATACAAGCACACAACTTTCTTTTACAGTGATCTTATAATTATCCAAAAATTTGATTTCTCAAAAATTTTCAAAAATTACAAATTCTACAAAAACGGTACAAAACAGAGCGTTAGTTAAAGAAACAAATTTTTTCTAGAATTTTAAGCTGAATTCAAAAATTTAATAATATACCGGGTGTTCTATTTAAAATAGGAGTTAATAAAAACAATGAGAAAAAAACAAAAGAAACCCGTTTTAGAGGTATTCAACTGGAAAATCACCTATCTCACACTAATATTCATTAAAAATGTAATAAAAATGTGAAGTTTGAAAAAAATGTTTAGAGAGGTTTTTGAAAACATCGAAAAAACACTGAAAAATCACAAGAGTAAACACCTACTTCCGGTTATGCGATTTTCTTCAAAAGCTTGCCGTCGCATCTACATAGTACATATATGAAGTTTCAAAGCCATACCTTTTTTCGTTTTTGAGATATTCTATTCACAGACAGACAGACACACAGCCAGACTAATGAAAAAAATATGTTTTTTTGGTTCAAGGGACTCTAAAACGTGAAGATCTGTTGAAAACTCAATTTCGAATTTTTGGGGTGAATCCAATACTTCCTTTATTGTAAAAGAAAGTAAAACTATTTATGATTTCAACAAAGCAATAACCCCCCTTCCCCGCACATACTAACATTATACATACACATATATGTATATCTATTTTGTCTTAATTACAGATGCGAAGGCACGTTGGGAATGTCTCCGATCTCAGTATCGAAAGTATTTATGCAGATTAAAAACTAAGACTGGAGAAGCAGCCAAAAAAATTAGTAAATGGCGATTTCACGAGCAAATATCCTTTTTGAATGATTTTATCAATGTTGATAGACCCGCGTGGTCTATGATACGCGTTATCATCCATTCCAGATGAGGAAATATCAAATGAAGACCAAGCAGATTTACGTGAGACTGAGAAAGAGGCCGAGCCAAGAGATTCACGACAAGATAATAATGACAATCAAGAAATTGAATCTAATGACTCTACCACCACTATTGGAAGTAATGTACTGCTGACCAGAAAAAGAAAAAATAAATCGAGTAGTACACCACAAGAAAATGCAACTTCAACATTGATGAAATACATTTTAGAAAAGAAGAACCAGGAAGGCACCCCATAGATAATTTTTTTCACTAATGGCTGCTAGCGTTAAACAATTTTCTCCAATTGACCAACATTTCGTGAAAACAAAAGTATTTACATTGGTCAGTGAAATTGAAGGGAAATATTTGGCTCAGTCTCCGACACCTTTGTCACTACCGACACAGGCTCGACTACTTCAGACATCACCCGTTCCGTCGTCTACGTCATCGTCATCAAATTTCTATGAAAATATGAGGCCCCGTTCGCAATATTATCCACGTAACTGTCCAACTCCATTTTCACAACACATTTATTCACCGGAATACCAAACTACTACACAACCATGGAATGCCAATTTGAGAACTGATTCCACACTATTTTCACAAGCCCTACGTAACCAAGTGCCATCTGCTCCGTCCTTAACTTCTACATTAACATCATCTAATTTTACTGAAAACATTCATGCTCCACCTTGTTCATCTCCATTAACACAAGAATATCATGCAGCAATGTCACAGCCATATGAATCTACTGCACCACAGATCAATTTAAATGCAAAAAACCACAGCGCAAACGCAAAATAATTTTTATATGTACGTTTTCCTAGATTTTAAAGTTTAACAGATAAAAAGTATAATATAATTGTTTTTGTAATATAATACACTCCTCTCCAAAAAAGCGGATCGCTCTTTGCTAATTTTATTTTTATACAACAGATAATTTTTAAATGTCTAAATATGCATTTCATACTTATGTAAGTATTGTTTAAAGACATAGTAAAGGTAATAATCAAAATTTGCATTTTTTAATTAGAAAGATCAGGAAAATGAGAAGATATGTAATATGAAAAAAAATCAAAAAACAATTCATCTTTGATTAGTATTGTGTATTTCCACCTCTAGCTCTTATTGCAGCTTCCAATTCATCGTGGCGCGCTGCTTATGAGGTCTTGGATAAACTTACACTACTCGTAAAACAGCAAACAATTAATAAATTGCTTTAAGCGAAACAAACAAATTTTAATTGTTACTAAAAGTGGCATAAGGTCACTATGTTATTAAGTAATACTTAAATAAATTTAAACTGCCTATTCAGACATTTAACAATTATCTGTTGTATAAAAATATATTTTAAAAAAATAATCCCGTTTTTTGGAGGGGATTGTATAATAAATTATTTGTTTTAGGTTAATGATGAATTTAGTGTTTGATAATAATAAAAAATAACCACTTACCCTAGACATACAACTAATTTTTCCCTCGGAGATATAGCTTCTCGAAATGTTGTGTTTGCTTTCGAAATTTTACTCCCAATTTTTGATAATATCATTTCAAATGTACCGGAATCCATCCGAAAATACTTTACGAATTTATCTGCATCGTCCACTATATGAGGATAAAGGGTATAATATTCTCCTTCACTTTTTCTCTGGGTTAAACTTGGATGTATCCACATTCTTCTTTTAGTTTTCTTTCGTTTTTGAATACTTTTCGTATTATCATCTTCATCTAAAAGAACTGCCATGACAGCTAATTCTTCAATAGAAAAGTTAAACGACATCTTGTCCCGAATTCTTACGGCTGAACTGGATGATCACCGAATTCAAACTGACCAAATATCTAAATAATTGGTCTGATAAAATTTTAAGTATGCGACGATTTTTGAACGTGATCGGATTGTGAGCAGCACGATCAGTATGAATAGAAGAACATTTGGCGGGACCGAGAGCGGAGCGAGATGGAACCGAGAGCAGCCCGATAGTGTGGATCGAGCCTAAAAGGCCTACTTCTAGTAGTGGTCGTAGATTCATATTTTACAAGTGTTATTGTATTTTTGAAAATAAAGATATTTTATATTATATGAATATTTTCCTCCGAGTTTTTTTGTGTATGATAAGAGCAACTACTGGTACCGAAATTTTAACTTCATGATACGGAATTTATATTTTAAAAGGTTGGCTACACTGCTGCGATTTTATCATAGGTATTGTTTTGTGGGGCGACCAAATATGATAAGGCCTGAAAACGGCTGAAAACATTACGGCGCCGACATAGTCTCACTCTGAGTATAAAGCATCTAGTGCGCATGCCTGAGAATTCGAACTCCGCCTTTAGAAGCGAATTTTAAACTTGGCCACATATATCTAATACTTACTATATTGCTAGCGGCTATGAGTGGGAAACTGACCAAGGAAGTGAGACAGACAACCACCTCTTCAATGTATAATGGTGAGCTGTGTGCAAGCGCGGCGGCGTCGTCCGGCCAATGGGGAAGTGGTCAAGTTTAAAATTCGCTTCTAAAGGCGGAGTTCGAATTCTCACGCATGCGCACGAGACGCGTTATACTCTAAGTGAAACTATGTCGGCGCCGTAATGTTTTCTGACGTTTCCCGGCCCTACTAGCAATATATGTGTATTATATATATGCTTGGCCACTTCCCCACCAAACGACGCCGACGCGCTTGCGCACAGCTCACCATATACTGAAAAGTTGGTTGTCTGTGTCACTTCCTTTGTGACCTCCCCACCAGTGTTGCCAGATGTCTGGTAATTACCAGAATCTACGTTAATTTAGGAAGCACTCTGGTAACTGGTAATGCGCTTCTGGTAATCAAGTAATCTACGGTAATTTTTCAGGAAATTCAAAAGGTGTTTTATTTTGATTTATTGACAAAAATGTTTAGCTACATCTTTGGATGTAAAGAGAAAAGAATGTCTGTTTTGTTTATATCTCTGCGCGATTCACTTTTTAGTAGATGCAGAAAGCAGGGGAATCGCCGGTAGGAGTAGGATGTAGGACGGAGTGAATTAACTAGGCTACAAGTTAGAATGTAGAACCGCCGAACAGCCGATCGATGTAAAAATTATTATGAAAAGTAAATTATTTTATGTAACACAATAATTACAGCAATATGCTGATAGTGAAATAGGCATTTTTTAGAATACATTAAGGAGATTTCAGGATGGAAATAATGTAGCTTTATGTAAGAATGTATCCGACTTTTGTTTAAATGGCTTAAGTATCCTTCACTCTAATGCAACATGTGAACACATTTTTTTAAAGGTGAACTTAATAAAAATCAAAACACGCAATAAATTAATAACAGACACCGTTAATAGTCTTTTACTAACTTCACAATGTGTTAAAGAAGCAGAAAATTGCGTAAAATTTTTACCAAATGAAAAAAATATATCACTTATTCCAAATTCCAAAATACTTTACAAAAATATTGAAAAAGATGCCGTAGACGTGAATATTGTAGATGATTCTGTATGCAAACAAATTTTTATTTGAAATAACACTGTTTACACATAATATGAAGTTTTTCTATGCTTTGGGTGTGTGTAGATCATATATGTATTATACATACATTGCTAGTAGTGCCTCGGAACGCCCGAAAACATTACGGCGCCGACGTAGTTTCACTTAGAGTATAACGCGTCTCGTGCGTATGCGTGAGAATTCGAACTTCGCCTTTAGAAGTGAATTTTAAACTTGACCCCTTCTCCATTGGGCGGACGACGCCGCCGCGCTTGCCCACAGCTCACCATTATACATTGAAGAGTTGGTTGTCTGTCTCACTTCCTTCGTGAGTATTATATACAGTGTGTCCCCGGATAGATGAAACGACTCTTGTGAAAGATACAATTTTCATTTTTTGGGGTTTAGCCCTGCTTGGTTAAAGGCGAATTTCTAACATAATTTCAGTTATGAAAAATAAAGTATGCCTTGGAAATTTTCAAAAAACCATTTTTCTGTAAGGTAAAGTGCCTTTTATGTGGCAAATACGACAAAAAGTTATTAAAAAAAGTTGTTTAGAATCAACATCTAGGCATCTATACCAAATTTAAAAATCCTCGGCCAACTTTTCAAAACTGAAATTATGTTAGAAGTTCGCTTTTAACCAAGCAGGGCTGAACCCCAAAAAATGAAAATTTAAATTGAGAATTTTTTACCTTTCACAAGGTCGTTTCATCTATCTGGGGACACACTGTATATGGTGTAGATACACATTTTTAAATTTCTGGTAATTTGATACTTATATTCTGGTTAACCCATGTTCACAATCTGGCAACACTGCTCCCCACTCATAGGCGCTAGCAATATATAGTGTTGCCAACTTGGTGGCATTTCCACTAAATCTGGTTAGTGTAACTGTATAATACTTTAGTAAGAGTAGAGCAAACAGCGAAAAATTTTGAATCATTTTTTCATGGCTACCAAGATTTAATGATATATTGAAAAACAAGGTTGGTAAAACTGGCACACGAGTTGTCAGTTTCATCAAATTCGAGGTTAGCAGGTTAGGTTTTGCGTCAGTTTTGACACAGACTGACACAAAACCTAACCTGCTAACCTTGAATTTGATGAAACTAACAACTCGTGTGTCAGTTTTACCAACCTTGTTTTTCAATCTATAATATAATTTTCCTTAATGTGTGTCTGTCTGTGGCACAACATAAAATCTCACGTTCCGGCTTCGCAGATGTTTATATTTGTTTAGGTTTTGTTTTTCTTATCTTAGCTCTCGGATCGGAGCGTGACCTTTCGCGTATCCTATTTTACGTGCGCGTAGCTTGCAATTTGCTTGTATATCATTAAATCTTGGTAGCCATGAAAAAATGATCCAAAAATTTTCGCTGTTTGCTCTACTCTTACTAAAGTATTATACAGGTACACTAAATCTGGTTACAGTCCCTTCATATACAACAGTCTGGCCATATAAAATATCACTTATGACATAAAACAGAATATGGCCGCCTCCAGTGGCGGGTCAAAAGCAGTGGCGGGGTTGATGTTGGAAAATAGTTTAATTAAATAAATGCTTAGTGTAAGTAAATATATGACTAATAGTAAAACAAACAATGTCGTATCAATGAGACATTATAAATTTTATTTACAGTTAGTGCTCACATAAATAATAATAAATCTACAGAACTTAAAGTGATCCCAAAACTAATAAAACAATGAGTATACAGTCTAATACGCTTAAAATTATTTTTCATAACGTCCCAATTAAATTATATAGCTTACATTGCGCATTGCCACAGAAGTACAACTGTATTTGTTTAGTTGTGTATTTTGCTTTTTCGTTTTCGTTTCAGCTATTCTTAAACGAACACCGATGACTTTGGATATTATAAACTTTTCTAATTGATTATAAAAGTTGCAATATGTTTTACATCAACAATATGCATTTTATTAAATTTACATAAAAGGCTTTTACATTTAGATTCGATTCTGACCTTTTATGTTATTCTAATATGCTCGATTAACCTGTTTGACCACAAGTCCCGCTTTTTTATTTCTAGGGAAGCTTTTCACCTTAATACCATGTTCAGACCTATTTTTGCAGTCAAATGCACAAGACTCCATACCTAAAATTTAAACGTCGATAAACACATTTTTTACGGCTAAAGTAATTTTAAAATTTGGCCAGTTGTTTATAAAGACATTGGTATTTTCAATGGCTGTAGGCTCCGAAGCAGACGATGAGAAAGTAAATAATGTTAGAACAGCATCCTATCCTTAAGTCTTTTTTTGCCACCAACTCGTGCTTTTTCACACATACAATCTGCAAAATGCTTTTTACAAATTCTTGAATTTCCATTCGGGTACCACTTTTCTCTATTAATTTTTTTGCCCATAAGTTCCGTCTGTCCCTATTCCTAAGGAAAGTTTCCGTTACCACACATTTTTCAGATTTGTTTTTGCATCCGACTGCACAGCAATACCTCACATCTGAAGAAAATTTTTGAAATTGATAAATTTCTGTAAACCTTGTCAGCTTACCATTAATAAATTATAGTTCTAGTTGTTTCTAAAAATTATGATCAGTTTTTAACTATGTACGCGCATTTTAAACGATTGTTGATTGAATGTCAACTTATTTTATTTTAGTAAATGTGACTTTGACATTTTTGAAATTTAAATGTTATTGTCAAAATGACGCAAGACATAAAATGGCGGCACCAATGGAATCGTGACCATATATGGCCAGACTGTAAATCTGGTCAGAGCCAGTAGATATAGAGAGAACCGCCACGTCCGCCATGTTTGTTCCTTTGTCATATGCGTCACTTTGAGGTTACACACAATTCAGCAAGCCGTCAAAGTGACGTTTGTGTCAAAATTCAGCAAGTGTGCGCGATTATTTGGGTGAAATAAAAATAAAACTTTTTTTCGTCTAATCTACTAGAAACAAAGTAATTACAAAAAACTTACTATAATCAAAATTACTATAACTAAATAACTGTTTATGTGCTATGTATATTAATATAGCAATTGTTAAATAAATAAATAACGTTTTTATTGACCTCAAACATTAAGCAGCCGATAAAGCGTCGATAAACATTCTTTCTAAACATTTATCAAATCAATACGTGCCACTACAAATCATTAAGTAGTTACAAATTACCTACCCCCCAGATTGAGTGGGTTTCGAAGAGAGATATTTCGGCGACCCTGACTCGCCTTGTCTCAGGCCGTGTTCCTACATGGAATGAAGTGCTCGAACTTTACTTTTTTATTTCTGAAGCTAGGCAGTCTTATTGAACGTTACATTGAGCAAAAAAAAAACGAAATTCTGGTGACCTTCTACCACCGACAACGATAGGACACACAAAAACGAATGTACCATCGAACCGCTATGTGTAAAACGCAATCACAATCACCGCTACACTGGCGGCAATGAAAACAAAACTGTTCTTCCAGTGTGAATCAATTATGGTGAAAATCATATGGATAATTACAGAGCATACAACTATTATCAACAACAACAAAATATACGTAATCAAATATTCACCACCGGAATAGAAAAACCAAACACCAACAGAAAATAATATTTAAACCTTCAATACTACAGCAAGACGTACAGTTACGCATCAGTTACTGAACAATCATTTCCTAACAGCCTTACGATTGTAACCACTAGCTTAAATTTCATTTGGAATTTACTTCCATCGTGCTATCCCGTGGAGTGAAAAACCAGTTAAATATTTTGGTGTTTACTTAGACACGCGATTAACTTGGAAGTACCATATTTTAAAAACAAAATTAAGCAAGGGTTATACAGAGCTAAGATAATTAGTATACCCACTTATTAACAGAAAACCTTTCTTAAAAATGAATTCCACTATTTTTCTATATAAATCCCTCAAACGTCCCTTATTCATATGGTTAGAACTTTTTTATTGCAATTCTCATTCCAACGCTTCGGCTGTCACATTTTGAAAATTTTCTAGAAATTATTTCATTAATTTCAAAAGATTGTTTTCTTAGTAAAAAGTACAACCTAGTTTTAAAGTAAATATTGCAAATTTTTTCAAAAATGTTGTGACAGTTAGGAAATGCTTTGTTGCAAGTTTTTAAAAATGTTAACGTTAGTTGCTGTAATGTTAACCCTCCATCTAGCAGCTTTCCTTGAATTTTTCTGAAATATAGTTCAACTTCTAGAATGGCATCGTAAATTATTTTTGATGGATACAACAATGCATTTTCTTTGTAACATTTGAGATTGACTATATTGCGCACAGAAGTAATTGAACTGTCGGTGCTATTAGTTACAACAGATGTTAAACAAGTACTACACGTTTTCTGATTATTTTTGATTTTTAAAATAATAGAACCGATCAAATGATAAAGAGATTGTTCTTCGCAGTCATTAAGCAAAACGCTATCGTCAAAATTGCATATGCTAAACAAATCCTTTTCGCATTCTTCTTCTGCTTCGAATGGCCTTTTTTGAAGATATTTATTATTTTGAAAAAAGTCCAACAATTGTTCACTGTCACTAATTTCGTAACTGCCGTGTTTCGGAGGTGAAAAAAATTGCGAAATTGAAATTAAACGTAGAGCAGTCTTAAATTCTCTAGCGTCTGGAATTGGGTTTCTGGAACGTACATTCGAAAATAAATTTTCCAATGCATCTTGCGTAAATCTACACAACATCAAGTATTTAAAATTTTCATTATTTATAAAGCAATTTTGAAGATCGAGAACTGTTTCAGTAGCAAGCACGACACCTGTTTGAAAAGGCTTCCAAGTTCCTTTCTTTCCAACTTTAGTATTTTCCATTATGAATATTACATCCTTTAGAAAAGAAATTGTGTCTTTATATGCTTATTCTTGATTAACACTCAATGCTAATTTTGCAGAACGGCAATTCATAATACAAAACCATTTATGCATTGTCTCAAAAAACCAAGCAGTTGTTAGGTGTTTGCTGTCATTTTTTTTGTCCAATATAATACTTTATAGCTGCTGCTACATCACGATTTATCAATGCCAATGCGCAGCCGACGTTTATTTTATCAAAATGGCCTGGGTTTATAATATTTTCTTTTAGACGAGGTGCTACTTTTAACGGAAACTTTTTGTCTTCAGAAATAACCATTTTCACAGAATTGAGGTTTACTTCATGAATGGCAACTTAAAGCGCTTAACAACTTCCTCGGATAAGTAAAATGACTGACCTTCAGTTAGTGCAACTCTCAAATTTTGAAAAACATGTGGTGAATCTGGCATAAAATACAATTTGTTTTGCTCATCTGCAGTAGAACAAGGATGCATAATAAAATTAACTGTTTTTGAATATCGAGAACTATTAGCAATTAAATAATGGAGCACAGTTTTAATTGGTCTTTATTACATTATTATGACTACACACTTGTGCACGCCACCGACCGCTTTCAACGCGGGTCTTGACCTACTTATAAACTTATATACTAACAGCTGTTGACAACGTTACAACTGCACACGCTAGGTGGCAGCAGATATCGGAGGATTATGGTAGAACAAATAGAAATTAACATGACAACACTCTCCCTTAATCCTTCGATTCCAAACCTAACAAACTCAAACAAAGTTTATGTTTCATGCCACCGAGACCTTTCGTCATTATGTCAGCTACCATTTTATGAGTTGACAAATACATAAGTTTTATTTGTTTGCTATCAACTGCTTCTCTAATAAAATGATGTTTAATGTCGATGTGTTTCGTTCTTTTGTGAAACACAGGATTGTGTGCCAATTTTTGCGCACCTTGATTATCGTTGTACAAGGGAATCATTGATATTCTATGTAGTAGCTCTTGTAGCAACCTTCTGATATACATAGCTTCCTTGGCAGCTTCTGTTAGCCCCATGTATTCTGCTTCCGTGCTTGACACAGCAACTGTTCGCTGTTTCTTGGACTCCCAGCTTATTGCAGCTCCAGCGAGCTTGAATACGTAGCCAGTATATGATTTTCGATCCAATTCACAGTTCGCCCAATCAGCATCTACATACCCTTGAACGTGATCTCCAGTTTTTCTGAATACTAAACTCTGGTTCATTGTTCCTTTCAGGTATCTAAGTACCCTTTTTGCCGCCTGCCAATGTTCCTTGGTATAACAAGAATTAAATTGACTAAGTACACTAGTGGCATGAATTATATCCGGTCTACTGCAAACAGCTAAGTACATGAGCGATCCAACTAGATTTTGATATGGCAAGTCAGACTGATCACCATTGCAATCAGATTTAATTAGTTTATGGCTTACATCTATTGGTGTACCAACCGGTTTGCAGTCGACCATACCAAACTTAACTATACCATTTCAACTTCAAGTTGGGACTAATCAATTTCAAAATGAGAAGAAACAATTTCAAAATGAAGTAAACAATTTCAATTTGAGAATAAACAACTTCAAATTGGGACTAATCAACTTCAAATTGAGAAAAGCTTTTTGTTGACGGTAGTCTTTGGAAAAGAACAATTACATGGTTTTGACAGGATGGAACTAATTATTGTTAGTTGTTGCTGGTGTTCCGTCCTGTTACAGCCATATAATTGTCATTTTTCAAAGACTACGTTAACAAAAAGTTTTTTTCAATTTGAAGTTGATTGATCCCAATTTGAAGTTGTTTATTCTCAAATTGAAATTGTTTATTTCATTTTGAAATTGTTTATTCCCATTTTGAAATTGATTAGTCCCAATTTGAAGTTGAAAAGGTATAGTACATCATTAAGATACAACTTTTGATTGATATAAATCTCTCCTTTTTCCTTGTCCCTATTGATTTCCATTCCTAGGCAATATTTAGCTTCCCCTAATTCTCTACACTTAAATCTAGTCATGAGTTCTTTCTTAAGGCTATCACTTTCATGTTTATCGTTTGAAAATATCAAGAGATCGTCAACATATACTGCAATAAACACAACATTATTATTATTTTTTATATAAACACAAGGTTCATTTTCACATCTTTTGTAACCTATTTCACTAAGCACTGTGTGAAGTTTCTTGTTCCAGGACCTGGAAGCCTGCTTGAGACCATACAATGCCTTTTTCAAGAGACATACTTTATTTAATTGCTTCTCACCCACTAGGCCTTCTGGTTGTTCCATGTAAACTTCCTCTTCTAGCTCACCGTTCAAAAACGCTGTTGTCACGTCTAGATGTTCTATGTCCAGATCCAATTCCGCAGCTAACGCCAGTAATAGCCTAATTGTGGAGTGCCTCACTACTGGGGAAAAAGTTTCTTCGTAATCTATTCCCGGTTGCTGTGTGAATCCTTTAGCAACCAGTCTAGCCTTATATCTACTTGTAGTTCCATCAGCTCCTTTCTTGATTTTAAAAACCCATTTGTTTTGTACGATTGTCTTGCTTTCAGGTCTATCCACCAATATCCAGGCTCCATTCTCTTCTAAAGCACTAATTTCCTCTTCCATGGCTGCTTTCCACAATTCCTTGTAATTTCCGGAGAGTGCCTCTGCAACTGTTTCTGGTTCGTTTTCCATTTTAGTGTCCATAATTGCTTGGTAAGTGATATAATCGGAATAATCTTTCATTTTCCTTTCTCTCGTGGGATATCTCGACTGTTCAGCTATTGATTGGTTCTCCACTTGATCTGAGAACTCTTCCAATGATGAATCTAAATTTACCTTAGTCCGCTCAGATTCAACTTCAATACTAGCTGGTTCCGCTGCTGCTACTTGTTGTTGCACTTGAACAGCTTCTTGCTCCGGAATCAATGGTAGTATCTCAAATCCTTTTACCTCTCTTTTATTATCGACTTCTGATCTCGAATCAAAATCCTCGATAAATATTACATCTCGCGCTCTTTTAATTCGCTTTGGATTCTGTGGATCTATGACACGATAACCTTTCGTATCCTCGCAATAACCCACAAAGATGTACTCTTTCGATTTTGCATCCAGCTTTGTGCGCTCCTGCTTGGGTACATGAACAAAAGCCCTACATCCAAATAGTCTCAGATGACTCAAATCTACCTTTGTACCATACCACGCTTCCTCTGGCGTAATACCTTTTACGGCTTTGGTTGGTGAACGATTTTTTAAATAAACTGCAGTGTTCACAGCCTCCGCCCAATACCTTCGACTTAATTTCGAGTCCTGGAGCATGCTGCGAGCCTTTTCCATGATTGTTCTGTTAGCCCGCTCTGCGACACCATTCTGTTCTGGGGTATATGGGACTGTTAACTGATGTCGAATACCATTTGCGGTGAGAAAATTTTGCAATTCGTTGTTAACATATTCGCGACCGTTATCAGTTCTCAACATTTTTATTTTCCTACCAGTTTCATTTTCTACAAGCATTTTGAATTCTACAAACTTGTCTTTTACTTCATCCTTACCTTTTATGAAATATGCAAACGTTTTCCTGGTTTTATCATCAATGAAAGTTAGCACATAACGAGCCCCATTCCATGATGCTTCGCTCATTGGTCCACACAGGTCGGAATGCACAAGTTCCAGCTTCTCTGTTGCTCTTTTTGCCCCAGTTTTGCTAAACGGATCCCTCGAGTGTTTTCCTTCAATGCAAGGAACACAGGGCTTTCTAAAAGTAACTGCATAATTCATACCTGTTGCCATTCCTTTCCGTAATAAGGTCATGCATCTCTCATTGAGGTGTCCTAGTCTTCTGTGCCATAACTCTTGCGAATCCACAGCACCACCAGCTGCAGCATTTGCTCGATTCTGCATCGTGTCCAGCTTATAAATTCCCTCGTGACTGCTTGCTGTAGCCACTAAGTCACCTTGGATTTTAAAACCTTCCTCTCGAAACATTCTGCAGCCCACTTTTGAAAAAACAACACTTACACCCCTGCTGACCATAGTACTTACAGATAACAAGTTTGTGTTCAAATTCGGTACATGCAAAACACCCGATACAGTCCGCGGTTCAGTTCCCGATTTCAAGTTCACCATTACATCACCAGTTCCAGTACCGTACAGTTTTTCATTATTTGCCACCGTAATTTCTTTGTTGCTTGTTTTTGTGAAATTCTGTAGCCAATCTTTTCTCATGGTCATATGCGTTGTGGCCCCCGAATCTACAGACCATTCATGATCACCAGTCGTTGCTGAAAGTGCGGTAAGAAGTGACCAATCCTTTTTGTTTGCTTCTGACGCTGCAACATTCACTTTCTGCTGCTCTGTGAGCTTTGGACAGTTATACTTTTTATGCCCAATTTCATTACAGTTGAAGCATTTCCAGTTTTTCTTCTTATTATATGATGCTGCACCGCTTTTCTTATTACCCTTATATTTAGTCGCAAATGCTGCATCCCTTGACTGCTTTTCTTTGTCACTGTCTCGCCTGATGTCGTCTTGAAGTAACTTATTCTTCACTAAATCGCTTGTTATTGAAACACCGGATGCTTCTAAAGCCATTACCATAGGATCATAGTGATTTGGCAGTCCCGCCAGCATAATTACTCCAATAAACTCATCTTCTATCGGACTACTGATGTCTGCTAATTTCTGCGACAACGACATAATTTCTGTAATATAATCTCCCATGCTCTCAAAAGTTTGCAAGCTCTATTCTTAATAGATTCTTTAACAACCCAAGTCGTCTAGTAAGACCTCTATCTTCATATGCTTTGCTGAGATTGTCCCAAGCCTCTTGTGCCGTTTTTGCGGAAACTACATGCATGTGGCAGTGCGTTTTTACATTGAGGCAAATTGTAGCGATCGCCCGCTGGTCTTTCTTTTTGTCAACCGCCGTAGAAGTTTCGCCTGCAGCTGGTGCCTCTCTTTCTACGCAGTCCCAAAGATCCATGCCAATCAGTGTCATTTTTAGCATAAATTTCCAAGTACTGTAATTGCTCATACCATCTAACTTAGGCTCGATACTCGGAATCCCGCCTAAATGTCCACTTGTTGCGTTCGCCATTATTGTATTCCTTTAACCTAAAAACTGCACCAGTTACTTATTGCACTAACACTGATTATTAGTCCGTAGTTACACGTTCTGGACCCGTAACCTATTAGCAATTAAATAATGGAGCACAGTTTTAATTGGTCTTTATTACATTATTATGACTACACACTTGTGCACGCCACCGACCGCTTTCAACGCGGGTCTTGACCTACTTATAAACTTATATACTAACAGCTGTTGACCACGTTACAACTGCACACGCTAGGTGGCAGCAGGTATCGGAGGATTATGGTAGAACAAATAGAAATTAACATGACAACAAGAACACATTATTCCATTCAACGCCATACTGCTTGATTTTGTGGACCCATATCTTACACCACTGCACATACTTTAATACCAATCCCGTTGCATTTTTTTATAATTTCGGTGATAATTTCATTTGCCTGGTTGCTATCGTAAGAATTGGCTGTATATTCGTATGCAACAGTTTGCTTCCAACGACTAGTTAGGTAGTCCCGCAATCATAAACACAAGAGCATGTGTGGCTGCTTTTTCTCTGGAGGGCTGTCCACCATGATCTAGTATTGTAGGTTTACCTATAAAATACGTATTGTAGTTAATACGAAAAACATTAAAATTATAACGGACCTATTATTTTTCCAGTGGTGTTATCATACTGCAAACCTGGCTTTAAAGCCATCTCATCAATTATTAAAACAGCATGCTTTTCGTCCGATCTCATGCACTCTACTTTTTCTTTCAGTAAAGGAAATAAGTCATCAAATACACCAGCATTAAATTTAAAGTTTTCTATTCTTCGTTGTAATCTGCGAATGCTAGGCAGCGGGTAACCTTGCTTTCGAAGCTCTTCGTAGACTGTAGTGCTGCAAGTTAAAAACAACTTAAGAGCTCTTTTAATAGTGTCAGTTTTCCAATGGCGACCAGCCATGTTTCCTTTTTTCATATAATTTATTTGATCTTCACTAAAAATACGCTGAATGTGTTTCTGTAGGTTTTTGATTTCATTTTCAGATTCTCGTAATTTTTTTTGGGAAAATTTTAACTTTCGGTTTAATTCTACCACGACTGCATCTCTTTCCGTTGTTACAAGCAAATCCTCTTCTGAATTAACTTCCATATTGTGTTCGATTACTGCGTTGGTTACATTTGCAGGTACTGTGTTGAAAACTTATTAGAAAAACGATCGGTTATTAAAAAAGCTAAAAATATGTACCTTCTACCAACTTCATGCTTTCTGCAGCGTTATTATTTGACGATACTGCTGAACTTCTTCTTGCATTGAGAATTTTTCTGTGAGAAAATATAGTTGGAACCGCATTCCAACGCAGTGGTCTTTTCCCGTCAGCTCTATTATTTTCGAACTGATTTGGGGTAAAATTTTTCTAAAATACAAAATGATTTAGTCAAGTAGCTACTTGCAGTGTTTAGTACTTCCAATAATGGCATTTAAAGTAAGCTTTAGTTTCCTAAAATTCAAAACCACATTTAAAAAACGTGATTAAATGCTAACCTCGCAAACGTAAGCTCGATAATGCAAATTATTTCTACCAATATTACACCTCCATTGCTTCCTTCTGTCTTCATTTTTAATACCTTGAGGTAGTAAGAACATCCGGACACCATTTTCCGAGCGTTCGCTGCAATTCAGAGCAGAACAACACGTCATGTCAAAATGTCGCAATGAATGACAAGTAAGGTCTGTAGGGGTTACTGGGCCATGGTTTTACAACGTCTTATGATTTCGGTGAATTATAACTAAAATATCACAGGGATCGCGTCCACTTAGTAATTTCGTTTTTTTTCAGTGAAGTCTAACATTGTTTCCTCTTTAAAAAGTATGTACAGGACGATGTAATCTCTCTTTATTATTTAGAAAAAAAAATAAAAATTCAAAATTGTGCCAAGGGTCCAGTTGCCCCAGGTAAAAGGGGTAACTGGCCAGGCACCTATTTTTATGTATGTTGTTGCTTTATTATTAACAGGGGTATCTGGGCCTTTTTAGGGTTCAATAAAGAGTGTATAAAAAATACCCAACATTAGATAGAATAATGTTTTCGGTTATTAACTGGCAATGTAATGTAGGTAGGTGTTGCTTGGGCGAGAAAAAAGAACATCTGTTAAAGAAATTAAGAACATTTATTGAGGAAGTAAGAAATACATACTTTCGTACCAAGGTAACATCTACGGCAACGAAAAAAAATCAAAAACCCTATTAAAAAGGTATTAAAAGTAGGTAAAAAACGAAGAATGCATTTTTATTTAATATGTAACTGTAAAAACTTAACATAAGTTGGTGAGATCTGAAAGATCAGTGCTAAAGCCAATCATATCTTTATAACGCGCTGAACTACTTTTAATTGGCTTGGACAATTTACGAATAATATCTGTATTTGCAATTAACGATTCTTCATCTGTTTCTAAGAATTTTAATGTTTGGTGGTGTCGTTTAAAAAATCTTCCAACAAATCCATCTTCTTCTTTTAAGATAATTTTAGCCACATAGAGCCTGAAAACTGTAGCTGTTTTTCCATAAACTTTAACTACGCAGAAGTCATCTATATTAAAGCAGTTATCATCTATAGGCTCTTCATCTTCTGAAGACCAAAATTTCGAGTCATTGTCGCTTTCTTGAAGTGAAAAATTATCGCTTGTATCACTAGCATCAGCAGCAATAATTGTTTCTGGCTTTTTATTTTGCTTTTTTATTTTTTTAGAAGTGGCACATTTTTTTCTTTGTATAGCTTCCTCTTTGTCCTTGTCTTCCTGTTCTCGTTTTTTTAGATATTCATTTGAAGTAATTATTTCGCAGTTAGTAACTATTCTTCGCCTCTTGGCCTGGGGTTGTGGCTTTGATTCTTTTTTTAAGACGTCTAATAGGATGTCTTCAAATGTCTTGCGCGTTGTAATTTCCTCGGATGTGTTTTTAGATGTACTTGTCTGGTCCATTATGAAATTTGATGCTGTACTTATACTAACCAGGGCTGGGACCGACTGAACTTTTTCAGGACTGGATATGGCGATTTCTTTTACAGGATCTGCTACACTATTGTGATCAACAGCCACACTTTGTGATATTGAAGAATTGGGATCTGGAAGATTTTTATTATAATGTCTCATGTCTTCAGGTTTAAAAACACTCGGCGAAATTGCATTTTTGTTCGGTCCTTTAAGATTTGGGTCATATATACCGGTGGTGACAAAGCCATTGATAATAATTTGAGCCGGCATTTCTTGTGTAGCTTTAGTAAGTATTGTTACAAATTCTGCTTTAGGGATCTTTTTTCTAGGGTTCTTTCGTTGCCACTTACATAGTTCTTTGTCCCATCTAGATTTAAGGCTTTTGAAAACTGCGACATCAAGCAGTTGGAGTAGATGTGTGGTATGAGGTGGCAATTTCATAATGGTTACCTCATTTTCTTGTGCTAGTTTAATTAATTTTGTTGACACGTGTGTAACGTGACCATCGTAAATTAAAAGGACCGGTCTTTCAGGACCTATGTGTTTTAAAAAAACATTTTTTTTTTTTTTTTAATAATAAATAAATCTTTATTTCTGACCTCAAAACAATTACAAGAAAGTAACTGGTACCGAGGCCTAGGCCCTTAGTAATAAAATGAAATTTAATATTTTTAAACCCAACCTAACAATATATACTACAATTAGTTTATAATATTGAACAATACGTGTTAAATGTCAGTTTTCTAATTAACTAAGTATTTAAATTCCATATCACATATATTATGACTAATTACATATTTCATATTTTTTACATATCACATATTGGTGTAGATTTTAGTTTTGACTGTCTGCATAAAAGTAGTTTTATTATTAATTTGTTTAATGTTTGTAGGTAGTTTGTTGTATATTTGTAGACTTCTGTATATGGGGGAATCTTGTGTTTTTTTTGTTTTGCGATATTCACTGCGAAATTGTAACTGTGACCGTATATTATAACTGTGCACATTGTCCACTCTTGTTAGTTGGCAGTTACTTTTTGTTTCACCACGAGAGATATTAAAAATAAGTTTAATTTGTTCTAAATTTTTTAAGTCCTGTATATTTAGTAATTTTGTTTGATGATATACTTGCACTGTCGGAGTCATTCGGTTGATGTTGAAGAGAGATTTTATTGCTTTATTTTGCATCCGCTGTAGCATATTTATGTGGCAGCCAGCAGCATTTCCCCAGCAGGGAATCAGGTATCTAAGAGTACTTTCGATCTGACAGTGATAAACTATATTTTTAGTTTCGGTGTTTAGGTAGTTAGAACAGTTTCCATCCATCCCCGTTCGCTAGCAGATATTGCCGTTTGCGACACATCGTCATTAAACCAATTCTCCATTACATATTTACCTTTAAATACACATAAGATAGGTAATTTGTTTCCATCGGCTGAACAACACAGCAACACCGTGGTATTTTCTCTGCCTGAAGAACTTGTTTTACGTTGACTCTTTACCCCAATTGCCCCAACGATCTTCGTTTTAGAGGGATCGTGGCAAAACGATGTTTCATCACAATTAAATATTTGTGAAGGTTTTCCATTTAATTTTAGCTCATTCACACGTTCTGTTAGTTGTTTAAAATAATCATATACCACCCAGGGATTAACCTGAAAACAAAAATTAAAATAGATTTATCAGTCTTTAGCAATATTAAATATATAACAAATCTGATCACATCTGACGTGCTCTATACTTTGAGGTTTCTTGATGGACAGTGCATGACGACGTCTAAAAAACGAAAACCAGTCAGGACCGGGGCGACTGTTCTTAAATCTCGTTGATATTTTGTTTTGTTTTATGTACAGTTCAACCATATCAATAACTTCCTCGCGACAGAGCCCAAACCCATTTTTTTCCAATACTTTCAAACAATTTGCTATCTCTTCTTCTTCGTCTTTTGAAAGATATGAAGATACTCCTCCTCTTCCTTTGCCATTCGCAGAAGTATTACCTTTACCCCGAGTCCCTAATACGTAATGTTTTAGTGTGGATCGTGGTATATTATAAAAAGCAGCCGCTCCACGAGTCGTTTTGTTGCCATTCTTAACATCAGATAACGCCTTTTCTAAGTCTTCTCTGGTATATGTAGTACCGGCACCCTTCTGTCTTTCTTACATAGTTACGCACCATTGTCTGCAAAACATTAAACACGTCCAATTTAGAACATGCAAGAGGGGTGTCTGGACCCTAGTGGTCCAAATACCCCAAGCGTATGGCCCAGATACCCCGTTTGCAAACTTTTTATGGGGCAACTGGGCCACCCCTTCCACGTTTTTATCCTTGTAAATTATTGAGTATTTAGGAACGTAATTACTTCAAATAAAGTGTAAATATTACCCCAAACATAAAACATATTTTTTATTGCTTACCTGTAGGTAAATGTGGTTAAAAATAACACTAGTTACAGCACGATGTTTTAAGATATTTATCAGCAAAACTTGTTGTCACAGTGGAGTTCCAAACTTAACTGATTTTTAGGTTATGCGTGTTGTTTTATGTCGTCAGTACTGTACTTAACCAGAGTCAACTGAGTAAAATGAAATAATTTAAACGATGTGGCGGGAAATATTCTATGGCCCAGTTACCCCGTGGGTCCAGAAACCCCGACAGACCTTAACAAAGGAACAAAAATGGCGGCGATGGTGGCATTTTCACGGATCAAAGAATGGCGGTACTCTCTATATCTACTGGCTCTGAATCTGGTTAGATACCCTGTATAAAAAGTAAGATAAGAGATGGTACAAGTGAAACCAGTTTCCAAGGCTAAATTGATGAATTGCTATGTTTTTGATAGAATGTTTCAAGACGTTGCCATTGCCATTAACCCATTAACCTAAAAGGACGCGTTTCTAAATGTCAAATAAATTGATTCTGATATTCATAAAGTAGGATAGATCTTGCGGATTGTTTCTAGTTATTAATTGCTCATCTACATTTCATTACAGTTTCTTTTTAAGTCAAAGACTCAAATTTAAAATGAATACTAAAACCGGTGTGAAAGAATGGCACTACACTGGATGAAGTGCAAGCTGGCTAGTTCACATACGTAAGTTTCTCGTAAAATGTCATATTGACTTTGAAAAAACCTGTAATAAGTGAAAAGTTTTTACCCTACAATCCTTTATCTAATAGACTTGTCTGTCCGTCCGTCCTGTCCGTCCGTCCGGGACGCTGTTTCAGCAGCCAAACCGTAAGAGATAGAGAAAAAAGTTATGAAAGTTATATGTTTGGAATGGTCATGTCAGCTCAGGAACCGAATTTCAGTCACGTGACACTTCCGGTTTTCGATAAATCACAAAAAAGACCGTTTTTCAAATAGAACGCGTATTAAATAAAAATGTTTCAGCAGCCAAACGGAGCTGCGACCCTCTGCGCCTTAAAACGTCGATCGGTTAGGCAACCACTTTGACACCTTCCAGGTCTGGGTACAGTTTTTATTTAATACGCGTTCTACACTTCACCGCAAGATTAGGATCTGCCTAAGCAGATAAAATAGCGACTTTTGCATACTTTATCTGCCTAAGCACACAAAATCGTTGCCCTCTTTCTTTCTATGTTTGTTCGTTATCTCCTCCGAAGATACTGGACCGATTAAATTGTATGATGGCTTAAAATTTTGCTAATTTTTAGAGGTAGATCCGTAGGCCGGTTTTATTTTCAAAGAGTACGAAAAAGTTTTAATTTAAATAAACCTTTAAGCAGCGGATCGGAGCATCTGTCGCCGTGGTATATGGTGTGACAGTTGCTGTGGTCGTGTGCTATTAGCTCGGGTGATTCAGTATGTTCATATATCATTACAGTAGCGCATTATTTCAACAAGATCGGTTGGCGCAGCGGTACAGTGTTCGCCTGTCACGCGGGTGGCCGGGGTTCGATTCCCGGCCGATGCATCCTTTTTTATTTAAATTTATATTAATGAAATTTACCTGAATACGTTTGCGGATAAAATAGTATATATTATTCGGAGTAAAAGTGACTTTATGTGGCTTAGCTGAATTATTTGCCTCACTAACGTTCGGCTAAATAAACTTCAGCTTCGCCACATAAAGTATCACTTTTACTCCTAATAACATAATCTGCTATTATCGTTGAAAATATTGTTATGAAACTCATACGCAATAAAGATCGGACTATTAATAAACATTAAATAACATAACTTCGATCATCGGTGGTTAGAGAAAATCTAGACTCGTCGGTGAACAACACTGCTGCCCATTCTTCATCTCCCCAGTTCAAACGATAATGACCAAATGTTAAACGTAGCCTCTGGTGAAGGGGGGTCAAAATTGCACCGGTTGCAGGACGTCTTGCCTTCATACCAGCATCATGTAGTCTCCTCAATACGGTATCGCAGTTAATGACTGTTCCGGTGGATCGCTGGAGATCATTCTTCAGTGATCGAGCAGTGATGAACCTTTCACGTCTCGCTGTTACGGCCAAATACCGGTCTTCACGCATGGTGGTTTTCTTTTTACGACCTTGGCCAGGTCCCCTGGTATAACTACCTGTCATTCGAAACCGCCAAGAAACTCTGCAGATCACTGACTGGGCAACTAAAAGCCTTGCAGCAACTTCTCTCTGAGTATAGCCTTCCTCGAGCAGTGTGACCACTTTAGATACATCTACCTCCGAAAGAGAGTTTCTATGGACATCGGCTGCCATTTATTTTAATTTATATCACTGTATCAATTGTTTAGAACACCCTGACAGACAACCTTTAATTACAAGACTTATGCGATATCTGCAGTATTTGTTATCAAGGAGCATTTTTGTGATATCTCAAGCTATGAATTTCCCTAAAATATGCACATGTAGCGATAAATAGTGCTATCTTTATTGCCTATGAGCTTCATAACAATATTTTCAACGATAAAAAAATATTGCACTTTTATTTCTGATCCCTTAATTTTGCGGTGAAGTGTATTTGAAAAACGGTCTTTTTTGTTTTTTTAAATGAGACATTTGTCTCACTGGGTTGCTAGTTATACCTAATAGTTCAGAAGTTTAACATAAAATGAACCATGAGCATTTAACTTCAGTTACTGTTATGTGCCTTTTAATGTCATTCCACTCAGATGGTAATAACTTTTATTCGCAATCACATTGTAATGTGTCAATTTCATGACATGACAACAGCTGGGAACTAGATGATTACTTGAAACTAGCCAGGAAATTATTACATACCCCGAAAAATATTAAATACCTGAAGAGTGGGGTGTTTCCATGGTAACAAAACATTGAGTGGGTTGTTTTCATGGTAACAAAAATATTAGCTACATCAAGATATCTAACGGGTGTTCATAAACAGTCGTCATCCCAGTAGGTTTTGACTTCAGAAACGTATGTCTATTAAAATTGAAAAAAAATGCGCTATGACAGTACTCAATGACGTTTCATGTGTTGCACGAATTAATCAAAGACATAACATTTTGTTTTTGAAAGCAACTGGGATGACGACTGTTTATGAACACCCGTTATTATTCAGAATTCAATTGTAGTTATTTTTAAAATTAGATGATTGCAAATAAAATAGTATACATACCACGGTGGAAAGTTTCATCCCTGTCTCGAGATAAAGTTAACCTCGACGCTACGCGTCTCGGTAAACTACCTAATCTCTCGACAGTAATGAAACACTTCCCACCTCGGTATGTAATATACTATTATTCGCAATCACATTGTAATGTGTCAATTTCATGACATGACAACAGCTGGGAACTAGATGATTACTTGAAACTAGCCAGGAAATTATTACATACCCCGAAAAATATTACATACCTGAAGAGTGAGGTGTTTCCATGGTAACAAAACATTGAGTGGGTTGTTTTCATGGTAACACAAATATTAGCTACATCAAGATATCTATTATTCAGAATTCAATTGTAGTTATTTTTAAAATTAGATGATTGCAAATAAAATAGTATACATACCACGGTGGGAAGTGTTTCATCCCTGTCTCGAGATAAAGTTAACCTCGACGCTACGCGTCTCGGTAAACTACCTAATCTCTCGACAGTAATGAAACACTTCTCACCTCGGTATGTAATATACTATTATTCGCAATCACATTGTAATGTGTCCATTTCATGACATGACAACAGCTGGGAACTAGATGATTACTTGAAACTAGCCAGGAAATTATTACATACCCCAAAAAATATTACATACCTGAAGAGTGGGGTGTTTCCATGGTAACAAAACATTGAGTGGGTTGTTTTCATGGTAACAAAAATATTAGCTACATCAAGATATCTATTATTCAGAATTCAATTGTAGTTATAGTCTGTTTTTTTGCTTTATGATTCAGAGCAGGCTTTGATTTTGAATTTTTGTAACAGTGTAGGTAGTTGGTTACAAGGAGAAAACACTAGTAATGTCAAAAACTTATTATAACTGTCAATGTGTTATCTTATAAGCACTATTATACATAATAAAAGCTACAATTACTGAACCACCGACATTCAATAAGGTATTGCTTTATTTTAAGAAATTTTATTTAAAAATGGTTGTTATCTAACTGTACAGAAACGTCATCAAATTTCTACATGTTCTAATGTGAAAATATATTATTAAAAACTTGCTGATGACTTTTGTTTGCAAATCTGTGTTGTAGAAGTTATTATTTATGCTAAACATATAACAGGGATTAACTGTTTTTTTAACATTGCCTAAAAATGCCACCGTTCATACACTTATGATAGTACCATTGTCCGTGTCAAACAGTGTCACACCTCACACCCTGGTAAAAATCCTGATGTGCATCCTGCATGCAAAATAGTACTATATCTCTTTCCCTCCGCCTTAAGTTTATATGGATTAGGTACTTTTCAACTCTGTGTCGTTGGTCTTCCTATACAGACTGGTTCCATTGCGAAATATTCAGTTTCATCCAAAACCGGAACATACATTTTTCACTAAAATTTCGAAATTGTAAATATTTCTTTAATAAAGAAGTAATCTTCGCCGAAATTACATGATTCTTCTCACAAATCAATTTTCTTCCATTCACAATTTTGTATTTATATCCCATATTTTTTAATGTGTTGTATAATTTTGAACGAGTCCTGATATAATTTAGTTCTTGTCTTGTACATCGCAATAAATCATCCAAAGAAAAAAAAAACAAAGTTTCTTAATATCCTTCCTGAAACTATAGTCCTCCCAAGCTAAAAATTATTTTTCCTTTTTTATATTGTCATCCCGTTGTTGCTGGAGTTCTGATTTTGCTTCATTTAGAATATTAAATACAGTTGAATTCAAAATCTAGCATAATAACAAAATGTAAGAAATTTTATAATGGTTTAATTCTTAATACTTACATCAAAGATTTTACCCACTCTTCGAATGATGGCTGTTTTACTTAATTTACCATTGATGTCTTTTATATTAGTAAAACAGCATTTTATAGCCACTTTGGTTTTACTATTAATACAGCTTTTTCATGGTATTTTATTAAACATTATTGAAGTGTCAAGGTGACAATCTCGGGGACCTTGATTTTGACGTTAGGTATATTTTGTAACTAAACTGTTGTACACTGCTAAAATAATATAAATGCACGGCCTGCTCTGAATTATAAAGCAAAAAAACAGACTATATTTATAAAATTAGATGATTGCAAATAAAATAGTATACATACCACGGTGGAAAGTTTCATCCCTGTCTCGAGATAAAGTTAACCTCGACGCTACGCGTCTCGGTAAACTACCTAATCTCTCGACAGTAATGAAACACTTCCCACCTCGGTATGTAATATACTATTATTCGCAATCACATTGTAATGTGTCAATTTCATGACATGACAACAGCTGGGAACTAGATGATTACTTGAAACTAGCCAGGAAATTATTACATACCCCGAAAAATATTACATACCTGAAGAGTGAGGTGTTTCCATGGTAACAAAACATTGAGTGGGTTGTTTTCATGGTAACACAAATATTAGCTACCTACATCAAGATATCTATTATTCAGAATTCAATTGTAGTTATTTTTAAAATTAGATGATTGCAAATAAAATAGTATACATACCACGGTGGGAAGTGTTTCATCCCTGTCTCGAGATAAAGTTAACCTCGACGCTACGCGTCTCGGTAAACTACCTAATCTCTCGACAGTAATGAAACACTTCTCACCTCGGTATGTAATATACTATTATTCGCAATCACATTGTAATGTGTCCATTTCATGACATGACAACAGCTGGGAACTAGATGATTACTTGAAACTAGCCAGGAAATTATTACATACCCCAAAAAATATTACATACCTGAAGAGTGGGGTGTTTCCATGGTAACAAAACATTGAGTGGGTTGTTTTCATGGTAACAAAAATATTAGCTACATCAAGATATCTATTATTCAGAATTCAATTGTAGTTATTTATAAAATTAGATGATTGCAAATAAAATAGTATACATACCACGGTGGAAAGTTTCATCCCTGTCTCGAGATAAAGTTAACCTCGACGCTACGCGTCTCGGTAAACTACTTAATCTCTCGACAGTAATGAAACACTTCCCACCTCGGTATGTAATATACTATTATTCGCAATCACATTGTAATGTGTCAATTTCATGACATAACAACAGCTGGGAACTAGATGATTACTTGAAACTAGCCAGGAAATTATTACATACCCCGAAAAATATTACATACCTGAAGAGTGGGGTGTAACAAAACATTGAGTGGGTTGTTTTCATGGTAACAAAAATATTAGCTACATCAAGATATCTATTATTCAGAATTCAATTGTAGTTATTTATAAAATTAGATGATTGCAAATAAAATAGTATACATACCACGGTGGAAAGTTTCATCCCTGTCTCGAGATAAAGTTAACCTCGACGCTACGCGTCTCGGTAAACTACTTAATCTCTCGACAGTAATGAAACACTTCCCACCTCGGTATGTAATATACTATTTTGTTGTGTTTTAAATTTCGAGTTCATTTCCGCTATACCTTATTGTTGAAGAATTTGAAAGTACAGAGCCACACATAAATTCCTTCTATTTTGCTGAACATTTTTATATTGATCTTCTGAGTATGTTTCACTCTCACAGCTGTACAAGTGGAATGATGATTGCGCTGCGTTATATTTTAGTTTCCTAATTGGGATTTTGTCAGTGTATAGTTAGGAACTAGTCTGTTGTAAAATTTTCTTTGCATAATCTGTACGATTTTCACACTTTAAGTTCTTAATAACATACCTTTCTATCAATATTTACATAACAGTGTCGTTTTATAGAAATCTAAGCACAGTTTGTTACATCCAACTGCTAAACAGCCAATCATTCATGTTAAATGTATGAACAATGATTCAAAAGAACCTGATTTATCCATCACACAAAGGAAATGTCACTTGTTATTACAGCAGAAATTATAAATGTCAAACGGCATTAATCATTTTAGCCATGGAAAATGGTTCCAACCAATCCGCATTGATCATCTGTATTTCCCGTCTCTAATCTTAATATACAGGGTCTCTAAATCTGGTAGAATGGGAGTACCATCTAGTGGTGAAATTTATGGTAGTTAGCGGAATAGTGGAAAATCTGGTGGAATGAGGTTTTTAATTTCAAGTATAAATATATGCTTGACAAACTTAAAAATGGGTATATTTTGATTATAAGTAGATTTATTTGAAAAGTTTTATAACAATTAAAAAAAATTATCGATAAACCCTCTATTATCGAGCGGCAGAACTATATCTGCTATGTTAACATGATTACCGGTAAGCGCTTAAATTCGAACTCGATTTTCTTCAAATTGTTTCTTAGAAAATCGGAAAAGCCCCTAAGCATTTTGCGTAGCCCAAGGTTATAAAAGGGAGACCGCAACACTTTGACGTTAGATATAGATTTTGATATTTGTATTTAAATACATATTTTTGTATTTTTGTTATTGTTTATTATTAATTTCTGATTTTTTTACATTGTTTTTTATTTTATTCAAAATCTATCAATGTTTATGACACATTTACTATTTTGTAAAATGAAACAATATTTTTAAAAATATGTAGTTTATTTTACTTTACTTGGAAAAAGTTAGTGGAATTCTGGTGGATTTTGTTCTCCCATTTAGTGGAATGTAATTTCCCACTGTTGGCAAAACTGATAAGATTACCTTTACCTTGTCTAACATTAGGTTTGCTGCTAGACCGTCCACTGAATCAGTTGATTCTTAAAAGTATTCAATGTAAGTAAAAAGAACTGAGTTACGGGAAATTTTTAAACAAACAAAACAACATAACCTAATTTAATTTCACTTAATATTGTGATTTCAGATATTGCATTTGATACCTCCGGACTCTTTATTCTTATTATCACAATGGACGTGAAGCAGGAATTGCTTGATAATAATTTGTGTAGTGCAATGACCGGCAACTTATACAAATCTCAGATGAAAGTCGAAGAAAAAAAAGTAGTCCCTTACTTGAATGTACAAGAGATCATTGATAGCACTATTAACAACACAGATTATCATGAATTAAATATTAAACAGGAAGAACTTGATACAAAAGATGAGTTGCGTGCTACATATGCAGCACGTGGAAGCATTTTAGAAGAACGGTTAGTTTGCAAGGTCTGTGGATGTGAAGCAGAAGACGAGAGTAATTTCGCGAAACATACGTTGACCCATGCAAAACAGTTTCACTTATGTTCCATTTGTGAATTCAAAACAGCTGAGAAACACACTTTAGTTACACATCTGGGGACACATACAGGTGAAAAACATTATTCATGTTCCATTTCCGATTATATAACAGCAGAGAAAGATACTGTAGTGACGCACTTAAGCACACATACAGAGGAAGAACCCTATATATGTTCTTTTTGCGAATATAAAACAGCAAGGAAAGGTAACTTGGTTAGACACTTGAGGACACATACAGGTGAAAAACCTTATCCCTGTTTCCTTTGCGATTATAAAGCAGCACTGAAATGTACTTTACTGAACCATATGAAGATACATACAAAAGAAAAACCTTATGCATGTCCTTTTTGCGAGTATAAAACAGCATGGAAAGAACACTTAGTTATCCATAAAAGGAGACATACAGATGAAAAACCATATTCCTGTTCCATTTGTGATTACAAAGCATCAGAGAAACGTAACTTGGTTATCCACATGAGGACACATACAGGTGAAAAACCTTATTCATGTTCTATTTGCGAATATAGAGCAGTACAGAAACACAAGCTAGTTCGGCATTTGAGGACACATACGGGTGAAAAACCTTATTCATGTTCTATTTGCGAGTACAAAGCAGCAGACAATGGTTCATTAGTGAAGCACATGAAGACACATACAAAAGAAAAACCTTATGCATGTTCTTTTTGCGAGTATAAAACAGCAAGGAAAGAACACTTAGTTATCCATAAAAGGAGACATACAGATGAAAAACCATATTCCTGTTCCATTTGCGATTACAAAGCATCAGAGAAACGTAACTTGGTTATCCACATGAGTACACATACAGGTGAAAAACCTTATTCATGTTCAATTTGCGAATATAGAGTAGTAGAGAAACAGAAGCTAGTTCGGCATTTGAGGACACATACGGGTGAAAAACCTTATTCATGTTCTATTTGCGAGTATAAAGCAGCAGACAATGGTTCATTAGTGAAGCACATGAAGACACATACAGGTGAAAAACCTTATTCATGTTCTTTTTGCGAGTATAAAACGGCAAGGAAAGAACACTTAGTTATCCATAAAAGGACACATACAGGTGA
This sequence comes from Agriotes lineatus, assembly GCA_940337035.1. Classification (NCBI taxonomy): domain Eukaryota; kingdom Metazoa; phylum Arthropoda; class Insecta; order Coleoptera; family Elateridae; genus Agriotes; species Agriotes lineatus. Next base: position 45,961 of record CALNHX010008020.1, read on the forward strand.
AAAACCTTATTCATGTTCTATATGCGAATATAGAGCAGTAGAGAAACAGAAGCTAGTTCGGCATTTGAGGACACATACGGGTGAAAAACCTTATTCATGTTCTATTTGCGAGTATAAAGCAGCAAACAATGGTTCATTAGTGAAGCACATGAAGACACATACAAAAGAAAAGCCTTATGCATGTTCTTTTTGCGAGTACAAAACAGCAAGGAAAGAACACTTAGTTATCCATAAAAGGACACATACAGGTGAAAAACCTTATTCATGTTCTATATGCGAATATAGAGCAGTAGAGAAACAGAAGCTAGTTCGGCATTTGAGGACACATACGGGTGAAAAACCTTATTCATGTTCTATTTGCGAGTACAAAGCAGCAGACAATGGTTCATTAGTGAAGCACATGAAGACACATACAAAGAAAAACCTTATGCATGTTCTTTTTGTGAGTATAAAACAGCAAGGAAAGAATATTTAGTTATCCATAAAAGGAGACATACAGACGAAAAACCTTATTCCTGTTCCATCTGTGATTATAAAGCGGCAGAGAAAGGTACTGTAGTAAAGCACATGAAGACACACGCAACAGAAATAAATAATATACGTTTTATTTGATAGTATAGAGCAGCGCAAATATATACTTTAGCAACACATGAATATGAAGTGAGAAAAAATATGCAAATGTAGCAGTGAAGTAACGTAAGTGATGTAATATGTGAAGGCACATACTACAGGAGAACCTTGGAATAAGAACTTGTGAGGGGTGTCGTTTGTACAAGAATTTTTCTTAACTCAGTTCGTTCGGTATTATTTAGAAGTTAGTTGAATGAATGACTATAAAAATGTTGAACAAACACAGCACTATATGGCCCATATAATATACAAAATCGTGTGTTGTATTTGTAAATATAAAACTGTAGAACTGAAGTATCTATTGAGACGTCAGGGAAAAAATTTAAGTAAATATGCAACAGCAAAATACTACTCGTGTTGTATTTAAAACTGCACCAAAACATGGTTTTTCATGTATGTGCTAAGAGTTTCTTAAGTAATGTTCTATGCATAAGAATACGGCAGTACATAAAGATTTCAAGTTAGTTGCATTCCATAATGTAAGTACATACATACAATTACATTTGGAAGAGAGATATAAATAATAAATCCATTGAATTTTGTAAAAACTGATATCAAAGAAACTGAAATTAAAAGAAATCAAAATAAAAATGGTGCTAATATTGGAAAGGTTGAGTTATCTAATCATATTATTTACAGGACTATTCAACTCACTTGTCATCTGTCAAGAACTGACCAATAAAAATACAAGATTTGATGTCTTTGAGCCAATAAAAATGAACATATCGACAATTTTCACTAGTGAAAATAATCGACAATTTTTACTAGTGGTTTTAAAGTTTGTTTACTGTCGTTATGGAAATTAAATCGCGTAACTCAATTCCAGGATAAATAAATTTTAAAAAATGGTCCCTCGAATACCATTCTTAGTCAAAGTTAAGTAGATTATTTTTGCGGTGGTATCACTACTCATATACATTGTGCTTCGGATTAGGACGAGTGTGTTAGCGCAATGAACACTCGTAATACCACCGCAACAATAGTCGACACAACTTTGACTACTCACGGCATTATAAGTGAAAATATTGCTTTGGTAGAAAAATCCAATTATGAGCCTTTACCATAAAACCATTATATTCTGTTTATGTTCCCCAAGCTGCCTGCCTGATTAAGTGATTACTAATAAATTTTACCCAGCTGGGATATGTTTTTATTGAAATTTATGAAATATGGGAATATTCTGTCACACAATATGACATTAACACGGTACATGACATTTGGGCGCCGCCGTTTGGGCGCCATACTTTTGACCGCCGGACATTTGGGCGCCAGTAGTATACATTTTTAAATAGTTTGAAACTTCTAATAATGTTGCTTAATTATTTTTAATAATTTCACATAATGTCTTCTTGTAATTGTGGTAGATTATATTGTAGTTCTACTTTTTATTATGTAACTATATGTATACTACTTAAGTGACTGTAACCTGATTTTACTTGTTATATAATAAATAATTTCTATGACGATGATATTTGTTTTAATTTTCTGGAATGGTTTAAGATTATAAATGCAGACGTTTTCATTTTTACCTAAGCCGTAAGTTGATTGTGTTACATTTTGTGGGGTAATTGTAAATTTACTTAAATAGATACATCTATATCAAATCTATTACACCGTGAATAATGTCATTTGAAATTGCTTGCAAAAAATCATATTTACGATAAATAACAGAAAAACCATGGACTATTTTTAATATCTCTAAATTTCGGTGCCCAAATGTCCAGCGCCCAATCGGCGGAGCCCAAAAGTCCCGGCGCCCAAATGTCCTGCTTCGGACATTAACAGTAAAACAGGAGGTCTATTTGCAAAATACATAGATAATTTTAAAAAAACTAGAAAGTAGTGGTATGTAGGTAAATAACGTGACATGGAATGAATATACTTAACAGAAGTATCCCAATTAAATTTTAACGTTTTGTGTCAGAACATTTTGCTAAGAAATTTGTCATTTGGGGCGCAAAATTTACGATATATTTCTTCAGAGCAAAACAGTATGAAAGAAAATTGTAGAAATTTATTCACGCTAGTTTACATGCACACAGGATATTCGTCATGATTATTTTTTGAATAACTAGATACCAATCACTTGGTAAAGCACCTTTAAAAATGATATCAAAATTATTCAGAAGCGATTTAATTCTGACACATTTTTAACCGCGGTAAAATTTTTACATTTGAATATTTATCATTATTAAACTGACAGAAACCATGGTAATTATGCATTATAGTGGATATAAAGGAAATAGTTAGTTATAATACCACAAGAGCATAAATAATAATCGATTATTTTACTTCCCGACCAACAAGACGTATTTTGCAAAAAATCACGACAGCACAGCTGGAATGATTTTTTAAGGAATGTGTCGAGTTGGAGGGACGTAATTGATTATTTTTGATGATCGAGTGATATTCGTTACGATTATACCAGGCGATTTTATGTGCTTTTCCATCAAGTTGCCTTTGAAATATTTGTTGTATGAATAATATGTTGAGACACTGTAAGTCTAAATTCGAGGTTAGCAGATTAGGTTTTGCGTCAGTTTTGACACAGACTGACGCAAAACCTAACCTGCTAACCTCGAATTTGACATAGACTTACAGTACCACCAACATATTATTCATACAACAAATATTTCACCGGCAACTTGATGGAAAAGCATTTATAATCACCCGGTATAATGAATGGAAAATTAAATAAACAAGAAAAAAATTGTATTATTTTGTAGTAGGTAATATTAAAACTATTAAAATCACAACAATGTTACTATAACAACAATGTTCAAAATCATGGGTCTAGGTGGAATATTTTTAATTGTTGAAACCAATGAAAAACCAAAACAATTATATTATGTCAAGCGTATAATCGCTGATCTATACATCGTAACTATGATAAAGAGGATTTTTTTATTGGCTTACTAACGGGTGTTCATAAACAGTCGTCATCCCAGTAGGTTTTGACTTCAGAAACGTATGTCTATTAAAATTGAGAAAAATGCGCTATGACAGTACTCAATGACGTTTCATTGTGTTGCATGAATTAATCAAAGACATAACATTTTGTTTTTCAAAGCAACTGGGATGATGACTGTTTATGAACACCCGTTATTGTGAATTTTTGTCATTATTAAACTGACAGAAACTAGGGTGAGTAGGCATTATTATGGATATGAAGGAAATAATCAAAATCCTCTAAGGGGAGATTATACTAGATAAAAATAAAACTAGTATAAACCTAGGGCTCTGATACATAGCAAAATGAAATTTAAATTCCTTGTGCGGCAGGTTTGGTCAACACGAAAATTTTGTTAAAACGTCAATTATTTTAACACCTATGATTTAAAAAATATAGTAGTAAATGGGAGCAACCATGAGGATGAAAGCCATTAAGTACAATAAATGTAGCAATAGCTGCACACTATGGCTAATGCTAGATTCGAGCTGTGCAAATGTTTAGAAAAATTGAACAGAAGTAATTTATTTTTCGATGCAGATGGTGTTATTTTTACAAAACAAGTCTCGAGAATGGACTTAACAGGGAGGAGGCTTTTTTAGGAGATATGACTGATGAAAAGGCTGAATATGATCTGGGTAGTAAAATTACAGATTTTGTAAGCAGTGGTCAAAAAAATTATTCATATAAAGTACAGTCGACTAAGAATAATAGGGAAGAAGTTAAAAATGAAGGACTACTCTAAATTACAAAAACAAATTATTAATTTTGAGTTGATGAAAAATATGATTGTTTATAATATTGATTCAGCATTTGTTGAATCAGATAAAAAGATAGTGCACACTCATGCTTACGACATAATTTCAGTCCCTGAATGCAACGAATATCGATTTCACTACAATAAACATAGACACATTGTTGAAGATTTGTTCAACACCTTACCATATGGATATAAGTAAAATTATTTTTCTTTGAAGTATTGTTAATTGGTTCTGTATCTCAATATATAATGGTGAGGCACTAACACCCTATGAAGGAGCTTGGCCCGCAAGGCGGAAGGTCAGAGCTTCCGTATCCTCGCTCTCACACCCGGCTGTCACGTGTCAAATTCATGACACGTGGTGATGTGTTGAGCATCACGCATTAGACAACCGCATCTCAATATATAAAGTACTTATAATCAAAAATCGTTTTCAAATCTATTAGACAATAGTGAAGATATGCACAGACTTAAACGGCGCAAAGTTCTAGATCTACCATTTAAATCTTAGGTTAATATTCCAATTTATTCCTGTAGGTACATATATATGTGTATAAAGAAATAAGTTAATTAAGTTATGATCACTGGATCACAACTTCCATGTTATTACACGTCACACACAATCGAATCACACATTTGCTTATTGTATTACACAGATTGCAAATAGAAAACTTGGCAAAATTTAAAACAAAATCTAGTACAGCTATGGAATAGTTCTTAATTTATGAATGCAACTATAAGTCACTTAAAAATAAAATGTCAATTTAACTTTTGAGTATAAAAACATAGTTGCATTCATAAATTAGAAACTATTCCATAGCCATACTATCATGAAAATAATTTTTTATTATACTATAGTTTTTTGTGCTGTAGGTATGTTTGATTTATTCAAGTAGGTACTTATTTTCTGCTATGTAACTTATTGTTATAAATTTGAGAGTGGTGTTTAATTTTTAAAACTTTTCATTTATCCAATTAATTTATTGATGTAGTACTTATTGTATTTTGTGCATTTTTTAAATAAGTATTCCTTTTATCAATAAAATGTAATTGTAGAAAATATATATATATAAGTTATTTATTCTTAATAATTAGAAACATTTCTTAACTACTACCAAATTCCCTTTTATACACTCTAGTCTTATCTTATTTGAATTAAACCTACCTTATATTATTTCAAATTAAGTATTTGTCATTCATTTTCAAACTGTATTTTATCAATATTATTTTATTTTCAAATCCACGTTTTTTTCAAATAGCTATGTTTCATACACATATCTGCCTTATCCTCGAATAAATCCAAACCATATCCAACCCAATATAATTTCCCAATTTTAACAAATTTCATTCACACCACATTAGAGTTGTATCATAACAGTATATATCCAAGACCTTATATGCTGTTATGTAACTTATTATTGTCATAACTTTGAGAGTGGTGTTTAATTTTGACAAGTTTTTCATTGATACTTCAAAAACCTATATCCTCTTATTTTAGAAACACCCTGATTTACAGATAGCATTTTATTCGGTGCTATTTAGCTTATTATTGTTATAACCTTGAGAGTGGTTGTCCTCTTAATGATGTCATTTTAGACAGTGATGTATTATAGGATGTTTTATTAGACTTTTTCCACTATATCAGTACTGATTTTTGAAAGTCTTTGCATGTACACTTGTGCCAACTCTGGGGTTTCAACCCACTGATCACTTCTGATTACGAGTCTGTCACTCTTACCACTGAGCCACCAGCGCGGCCATATATTTTAGTTATATATACAGGGTGTCTTCTTCTCCAGTCGTTCGCTTCTTGACAGAAGCTTAGTGATCAACATGTTCGTCATATAGATTCCACTGCTCTGTGGACGATTTCTTTCCATTTTGCGCGATCATATGCATTACCTATGGGTGATTTGTTGAAGAGGTTTTTCGATTATGGTCTTCACTTGATCCAGCCATCTCTTTGGAGATCTTCCACGGGGTCTAGATCCTTCCACCCGTCCTTGTATTATTAATTTTTCGAGACTGTTGCTGTCCTTTAAATGTGACCAAAGTACTTTTTATGTATTTATATGTAGTTGAAGATTGGCGTTGCGTCACGTTTAGTTCTGCCAAAATAGAGATATTCGTTCTTCTATCTGTTCACGGTATTCTTAGCAATCGGCGCCAGCACCACATTTCACATGCATCTATCCTTCTTCGTTCACTTTCCTTCAACATCCATGTTTCAGCCCCGTATAGTAGAAGTGAATATAATAGAGCCTTTACTAGTTGCATTTTGGTGTTTTTAGTACTTTGGTGATCTTTCCAGATTATATTAAGTTTAGTCATAGCGCCTTTAGTCACTTGCATTCGTCTTTTTATTTCAACTGTACAACCTCCTTCATTGTAGATATAGGATCTCAAATATATGTAATGACTCACTATTTTATAATCGGCTATTTGCTTTACGTCAGGTCTGTTATTATTGACTCTATCTACGATGAGAATTTTTTTTTTGTTTTGTCGTCCTTCCCTTGTGGAAGTTTTTTTCCCCTTTTGACTTTTCCTGTTGGAGTTCGGTGAGAGCGTTCAATCTGAGCAGTCGTATGTGCGAACAGTGACCTCAGTGATAACACGATCCCGAGCAGCGTATCAGCCAACGGCTAATCGTAATTCCACAATAACCCAACTAGGTATTTCTTATATTTTCGAAATAATCAAGCTTATATTCTCTGCCCCCTTGTGGGGGTGGAACAATGTCAACCAGTAAGAGGAACGCTGACCACCTATCACCCCCTATCAGTGATTTGCAAAAAAAGTATTTATGGAAGCCAACATCTTTACTAGAGCAAAATAAATACTATCTACCGACACATCTCGATCCGTCCGTAGACAAATCAATATCAAATGATAACGGAACAGCCTCCGTAACAAGCCAATACAAAAACAAAGTTAAAATACCGCCAATATTCCTACATGGCCCAGTTAACCACAAACAAGTAATCTCCGATATCAAAGAGCTTGTTAAAGAGAATTTCACTACTAAACTCAGTGGGACATCACTAAAAATTAATCTCACCTGTCAGAGCGACTACCGACCGTTAGCCAAATTCTACCTATCGAATGAGATAGCATTCCACACTTTCCAAGATCCAAATGAAAAACCGCTATCAGTAGTCATTAGAAATGTACCACTTTCGTTATCTGACAACGAAATAAATGAAGAACTTGCTGCATTTAATCTCCCAATACTTAATATTTATTGCTTAATAAAGAAAAACATCCTATCCCTGTTTGTGCCATACGCCTCACAGCCAACGAGAAAGCAAATGAAATCTTCAAAATCGACAAGATCTGCAATTCAGTAGTCAAGATTGAAACACGCAAAACAACAGGAGATACGCCTCAGTGCCATAGGTGCCAGCGCTACCGTCACACTAAGAACTACTGTCCCCTACAACCAAGATGCGTGAAGTGCCTAGGCAGTCATATGTATAACAACTGTGATAAAGATAAAAGTACACCTCCTACCTGCGTCAACTGTGGAGCAGACCATCCAGCTAACTTCAGAGGCTGTAAACACTTCATGGATTAAAATCTTCTAAAAACAACCTACGTACCCGGATCGGCCCACCAACCAAAACTACCCAATCATCCCCAGTTATCAACCTTAGTAATTTCCCCCACCTTAACAAAAATTCCAAAGGCCCATACCCCATCAATAAATCCTGGAACCCGACAGCAGACACTTCAAATACCGAACCAATAACCCAAACCATCCTAACTTCAATCCTTAACCTAATACAACCCTATCTAGCTCAAATCAAACATTTTATATTAAATAATCTGCTACCTCTCCTCCTAAATGGATCTTAATCTTAACAAAACCCTTATTCATTTAAATATTGTCACGAAAGCGCAAATCTGATACATCGAGGATTTCTAGAAAATAAGCATTATGCATAAATATGTTTTCTACTAGTACTAGTACTTACTTAGTTCTCATTTCACTTACGGAATTCCTTTTACCTACTTACTTATTTCACTTACGTAACTTTGTTTACGTACTTGTTTCCCCAGTCGCTGTATAGGGTACACTGAATTATCTGTAAGCCCATAAGCATCGCAGGAAACCACAAACTGCACGTGCTGCAATGATAGTTCCTGCCATACTTACACATCGGAAGTGCAGATTAATTATAATGCCACTTTGCCCTGGTCCTATGACAGGTCCCTCCTTCTTGGAGGGTCCCGCCCGCTCTTCTGACGGGGCCCCTTATTTGCCCTTCAAATAAGGAGACACTCTGATCCGGCCCTTCCTGGTTACCGCGACGAATCCCGCAGAATTCAGTTTACAACTTGAGTACTTGTAGTTTGGACAAACAAGAAGAATGCAGCAAAATTTGCGTAGAGGAAGGTGCGCATTCTCCCGGTGTGTGTGTAAAACCTAGGTCTCAATGTGTATGTATATTAATATTTTGGTTTATCTCCCGAGGAAGTGGGAAAGGACTGCAGTCAAAGCCTCTGAGTTCGAAAGTTTGGGAAAGTAGACATTACTGACTTTTAGTTCAGCGGGGGGAAGGAGAATGCGCACCTTCCTCTACGCAAATTTTGCTGCATTCTTGTTTTTTGTCCAAACTACAAGTACCCAAGTTGTAAACTGAATTCTGAAACCCTAGGGGCCGGTTGCAGAAAGCAATGTTATAGTCGACGTCAAGCTATTTGGTTTTGACCTTCTACAGCTGAAAGTTGTAATACCTTGTAATCCACTTAAAGGGGCTCACAGAACGTAAATTTACAGAACCGGCTTTAAAAATTTGATTTTTGTTTGAACAGTTTACAATTTTAACATTATAGAAGTTAAGTAATTATTTATATATGGGGCACAATTATTACATTAATAAAATTACAAATTAATAAAAAATAGTAATAAAACAGAAAATGTATAATTTAAATTATTGTTCACTTGCACCTAGTTGTTCTAAGTAGTCTCCATCACTATAACTATCTTCTAAACCTAAATTTATTACCACCTGTTGATGGAAAGTAACTGCATTTATGTAACTATTACACATAATAGAAACGGTAATGACAATTTAACGACTTTACTGAGTCCGTCCCCTGGTAATAAGCCTGTTGTAATCCGTGTCCGAACACTTAAGGATCATAAACCCATAACCAAATAGCTTCACGTCGACTATAAGTCTGGTGTTAGCTAACATCGCGTCAAAGTGAACAAAATCGCATCAAATTTTGTTTACTAATGTATTAGTTACCATAAGCATTTGAAATTTGATTCGTTTTTGTTCACTTTGACGTCGCGTTAGCTAACACCAGACTTAACATTGCTTTCTGCAACCGGCCCTAGAGTTGGTACAAGTGTACGTGGAAAATCAGTTCTGACCAGAAGTTCATTCACCTGGGAATGGGAGTGAATCATAAACTCCTGAAACGTCTGATAGTGATTTTAGACCCAATAAACCTTATATCAAATGAAATGGCACATAAAAACCTACATTTTAACACTATCAAAAAATTTGTATCTTCAATTGTTTCAGAGTGGTGACGTCACATGCAATTTTTTTAAATGACACTGTATATATTTTTTTACATTTGCTGATAGAGGTTTTTTTTCTCTTTTCAACAATATAAATATTTTATGCCCTTATATGACAAAATTTTCGAGAAAAATTGAAAAACTTTTTTATCGGTGGGAGGCCACGATACAAAACTATAAACAAAAGTGTAACTCAGAAAAACAAAACAATATTTATTTACAAAAGGGAACTCAAAAAACTAACCATTTATAACAAATGTTCGATATGTAAACCATTCTTGACAATACAAATTTGACATCGTCTATTAACACTTCTTGCGGCGTTTATATGCATATCTTGAGGAACGCTTTGTCAAGCATTTCTAATCCTTACTCTGAGATCATCAATATTTTCTGGTGGTGTAACGAAAACAAGGTCCTTAAGTGTCCCCACAAAAAGAAATCAAGGGGAGTTAAGTCTGGGGATCTAGCTGGCCACTGAATTGGTCTATTTGTCCAATCCAATTCTGTCCAAAATTTTCGTTTAGGAAATTAGTGTTTATAAGAGAATTATGGACAGACGCACCATCTTGTTGAAAAATTACGTTATTAAATTATGCAAGAGGCAATTGTTCCAAATATTCCTGTAATTGGTTTCGTAGAAACTGGATGTATCTAACTGAATTTAGAGTTCCGTCAATAAAGTAAGGTCCTAACAACCTTCCGTTTAAAATCCCACACCATACCTTAACGCTAAATCTAAAGCGATTTTCTCTAATATTTCTGGGATTTTCTGTACTCCAATAATAGTGATGATTTCTATTAAATAAGCCGTTATTGGTAAATGTGCATATGGTTTCAAATCATGTTTTTTTTTTAATGTGAGGTACTGTACTACATGACACCTGAAGATTATGTGCAATTTCTCGTGTTGAAGTATTTGCTCCAAATTTTCATCTCGTACTTGGCGGTCTCTCTTTATTTTCTTTAGGGAACCCGTATTCCTTAACGTTTCGCCGGGAAGGAGCCGGTCTATCGGGATACCGTGTTTGATAAATACGTAAAGCTTCCGCACTATTTTTCCTGCATTCAAAGAATACTTGCAACATGTCAACCATTTCATTGTTAGTAAACCTGGCCATATTTTGATTTGAATATTAAAGCACAAGAGTATAATAATAATAATAATAATAATAATAATAATAATAATAATCTTTATTCAACAGGTAAAAATACCCAATTACAGAATAAATGTAAAAATACAAGTAGCAAAATCAAATAGTAATAGCCGAGAGGCGAGTAGATACAATGGTCTTAAATTTATTCAAACTTAAATTAAACAAATCAATGTCACTAAAATAAGAATTATATAATTGACACATTAGTATAACAGGACTATTGAAATGGTAATTTGTTCTAGGATTTTTAAATGTAAATATTTCTTGATTGCGCGTATTAACGCACGGAACTCGAAAACAAAATCTTGATAGCAATGCAGGAGTGCAAGTTAGATCTCTTAAAATTTTAAACAATAAAATTATTATAGTATACAACCGTCTGTTTCTGAGAGATATGTGCTTTAGGTCCGTTAATAAATCTTTGTAGGAGTTTTCATTGTAGTTATATGTCAATCCATTAACACGGTAATGCAAAAACTTAAGGAACTTCTTTTGTACATTTTCGAGTCTATCAATTTGATAGTTATAGAAAGGATTCCAAATAACAGCACAATACTCCAGTTTGGTCCTCACTAAGCTATTGAATAGGTTACACAAGGCACTACAATTTGAGAAATCTTGAGTATTTCGAAAGATAAAGCCCAGTTTTCTATAAGATTCCAGAATTATTGTATCTATATGATCATTAAATGACAATTTGGTATCAAATATGATACCAAGATCTTTGAAACTAAAAACTCTACTTATTGATACGTTATCTAAAGTATAACCAAAATGAAAATCTGACTGCTTTCTGGAATAGGTCATAGTGAAACATTTATTAACATTAAAAAACAGTTTGTTAGTCTCTGACCATTTACAAATTGCTTCTATGTCAGCTTGCAACATCTCACAATCTTGAATATTATAAATCAACTTAAAAACCTTTAAATCAACGGAGTACAAAAGAAATTCGGAAAATCGTATACAGTTACAAATATCATTTATAAAAATTAGGAATAATAACGGTCCTAAAACTGATCCCTGCGGTACACCAGACGTAGCTACAAAATATTCGGAACAGGAATTATTGCAGTATACAAATTGCTGACGGTTTGACAAATAGGATTTGATAAATTGAACAAAATTTTGGTGCCCACCCATATCGACAAATTTTTGTAACAAAATATTGTGGTCGACTTTATCAAAGGCTTTTCTAAAGTCTGTATAAATGACGTCAACTTGATTCCCGCTTTCCAAACTATCTGATATAAATTGTGTAAATACAGTTAAATTTGTTTGTGTAGAACGTTTGGTAATAAATCCATGCTGATTTAGGGAAATCTGACTTGCAATTTGTCGATATAGGCTGTCATGAATTATTGATTCAAACACCTTAGAGAATACAGAAAGAAGTGCAATAGGTCGATAGTTTTCAATATAATTAAGTTTTCCAGATTTATGAATCGGACATATTTTTGCAAGTTTCCATTTTTCAGGAAAAGTGTTGGTTGTTATACTTAAATTAAATATTATACGCAACGGTTTAACTAAAAAATCGCAACAACCTTTTATTACATAAGTTGGCACTCCGTCCGGACCCAGAGATCTGGAATTCTTCAGTTTATTAATAGCAGCTTTAATTTCATCTTCAGTAACTTGGTTTAAAGTAACGCATGTATTAATACAGTTCTCAGTCATTTCTGCATTCTCAGGTAAATTCACTGGAGGTGTATAATTATTAGCAAAAAATGTTTTAAATCCCTGAACAATCAAATCACTAGATCCTAATACTTCACCTTGGAAAAACATCGATGCTGGCACACCAGAACTTTGTTTTTTCTGTTTAATGTAGGTCCAGAAACTTTTAGGATCAGATTTAATATTTTGCTCCGCATTTTTAACATAATTAACATACGCAATATTAGCATTCCGTTTGACAAGAGCTCTGAAACGTTTAAATTGTGTTTCATAAGTAGTATCTTTAAATTTTAAGAACAATCGCCTAAATTTATTTTCTGTTTGATTAAATTAATTAGCTCAGGTGTGTACCAGCAAGGATATTTTCTTTTAGATTTAATTACCTTTGGAACGGCCTTCTCAAAAATATTGTAAATAACATTATAAAGTAAATTAACTGCGTCATTGGTATTTACACAGTTTTCAAGAAAATTCCAATTAACATTATTAAACAGTTCGTACATGTACAGAAAATTTGCTCGACTAAAATTAAAAAATGATTCTTCTTTAGGTAGTAACATTTTTTCTTTGTTGATACAAAATTCATAATTTATAATGAGCGAAGGGTGGTGCAGATCTTCAGTAACAATACTATCATCTGATTTAGTTACAGTAACGTTCATATTGGATAATACTAGATCCAAAATTCTACCATTATAATTAACGACATGGTTTAATTGATCAAAATTTAACAATCCTGTAAAATTTAGTAAATTTTTACACTCTGTAGATAAGTCAGCAAAATAACATTTATCAATGCAATATTTATAAATAATAGGCAAGTTAAAGTCGCCAATAATGATAACGTGAGAATTAAAAATAAAATGTGGAGCTATAATGCTCTCATAAATTATATTGTAGTTATTTACAGACATACTTGGCGGAATATATATTACAAGAATGAATACTGAAAGATGATTGCTAATCGAAACTTTTGCACAAACCGCGTCGCAAGAAGCAACAGGACAAGAAAATGAAATGTCCTCTGAAAGGAATTGTTTTGATATCGCTAAGAGCGCTCCTCCACCACTCAAACGACCGGTAGCAGCAAGATTTCTATCGTTTCTAAACACTGTATAATTGTTATCAAACAATTCACCATTACTTATTGCACTATCTAAATTTGTTTCAGTGCAAGCAATAACAGAAAAATTATATAAACTGGAATTGACATATACCTGATGCGTTTTTGTCCTCAAACCACGAACGTTCTCATAGTAAATAGATAAAACTTTATTTGTTGGGTCTCTATTTACACTACCAGCTGAATTACAACTGTTTTATTTATGTGGAAGGTCAGTTTCACTCATAATTTTAAGGGGGGCTGAATTATCAGATTTTTTTAAGAATATTGACCCTTTTTTAGTCCACAAGTATTTATAGTCGCACTCTTTTCTTGCGGTGTTTGCTTTCCATAATAAATTTTTATTCGCAGGCGTTAAATTCTCATTAATAAAGATCTTAGAATTTCCTGAGGTTGGGGTTACATCATTGTTGCAAATCAGAGCTCTTTTACTTTTATCATAAAAAGCATCAAGCAAACTTCTTCTTAGGAACCGGACAATAATAGGAGCAGGAGCATTATTATTTTTTCTTGTTGGTAAGCGATGAATAGCTTCGACTTCCTTGCTATCATAATCTTCAATATTGAGTTTTCTTGCAATAGCGCTGAGTTTAGTTAGCAGATTCTCGTTTTTTTCTTCGATTAATCCATGTACTTCAATGTTCTTATTTCGCGAATACTGATCCAAGGTATTCAGCTTCATTTTAAGATTATTTATTTCAAGATTTTTTGTTTAAATATCCTTTTCGAGATTTAGTACTTTAGCATCGCTTAGGTTAAGACGATCCTTAACTTCTTTCAATTCGCCCTGCATTTCAGTAATTTTTGATGTTAAATTCGCCACCGTTACGGTTAGTTGTTGAATGCTGTTATTCATAACTGGTAATAATTCTAATTGCTTAAGAATTTGCTGTAAATGTTCATTTTGAACAGCAGAAAACATTTTAGATTATTCTGAAATCTGACAGTTAAAGCGTTTGTCTACTATTTGTTTTGTTTTTCTGAGTTACGCTTTTGTTTATAGTTTTGTATCATGGCCTCCCACTGTGAAAAAGCTTTTGTAATTTTTCACGAAAATTTTCTTATGCAAGTGCATGAAATATTTATATTGTTGAAAAAAGAAAAAAAACCTCTACCAGAAAATGTAAAAAAATATATACAGTGTCATTTAAAAAAATTGCATGTGACGTCACCACTCTGAAACAATTGAAGATACAAATTTGTTGATTGTGTTAAAATGTAGGTTTTTATATGTCATTTGATTTGATATAATGTTTATTGGGTCTAAAATAAATAATAAAGTTGCTAGAAGGCGGGGCCTTTTTTGTAGAACAGACTGTATACAATTCTTTGAATGTTGTTCTTCGTTGAACGGTTTAGTTTTTGTAAGAACTGACCGCAAGGTATTCATCGTTTTGAATACCGTCCTAACATTGAATCTATTCCCAATTCGTCTAATTTTGTCAGATATGCCTGGAATATAAGGTATAGTTAGAGTATTATATGTTTGAGTGTCATTTCTTTGTACGCGTGTGGCATTGTTTCGTGTATTGAAAATGTTCCGAACAAGAGTCTCTGGATAGCCATTATCTTGTAAAACATTAACAATAAATTCTTTCTCTTTTTTGAAAATTTCATCATTAGAGCAAACAACTTTGGCTGTCATAAAGACTTTTTACAACACCTGTCTTTATGTTTTTGTGATGGTTGGAGTTAAAATGTAAGTACCTATTAGTGTTGTTTTTTTTACGGTATACTGATGTTTCAAAAGTATTTATTGTGCGTGTGATTAGTGTATCAAGAAAAGGTAACTGATTGTTTTGCTCTGTTTCTAATGTGAAACATTACTTACATTTTAACTCCAACCATCACAAAAACATAAAGACAGGTGTTGTAAAAATCATCGGTATTGTTTTCAGCGTTGCCAGAGCTGGTACAATTGTACGTACGAATCTGGTACATTTTGAAACCGTTTGTACGAAAGTACACTTCTTTGCAATAAAATTAAGCACACAGGGCTTTGTTCCATTTATTAATTGCGTTTTTTTTTCGAAAGGTCTTAGTTTCGGTCTTTTAGTAAAGGTGTTATTTTCAAGTTAAGGTGTTTTATCATTTATTAAAACTGCTGCTAGGCAATTAAAATAGACCAGAATTATACAAACTAGAATATTGTGAAAAATAGTCATAAGACGTGTACTTAATTTTATTGCACAGAAGTGTACATTTTTAATATTTCTGGTACATTTTCATCCTCATTTATTAGACGAAACTCTCAAAAATAAATTTAGCAGATCAGCCAGCCAAAGCGGAATTGGTAGACAAAATCTGGCGTCAATCTTATTTATTTCGTACACTATCCTCATTTAATACCAAATCTTAAGGAAGGGGAAACTGCAACTGAAGAAAGAAAATTATGCAATTTGTCAGAGAAGGTAAAAAATAAATTAAAAAAATTAGAACTTTCCAACTTCTTGTTCGAATTAAATACTTTTAAAAACTCAGCTAATGAAAAGACATTTGGTAACTACGTAACACCAGCGCTTCTGCTGAAAGAATTTGTTTGGTATTAAATTTAATAAAAACCAAAACTAGAAATCGCCTATTGCCCGAAACGTGCAACTCTTTATAATTTTAAGCTGGTATGACACGATACTAATTTTTTGCGAAAATTTACGAATAAATTTTTGCAGAAGTTTATTATCGTGTCATACCAGTTTTATAAATAAACATTAATACTACAAACATAATGTTTAGTGTTAAGTTTTTTTTCTTTAATTATTGTAATAATAACCTAAAACTATTAAAAACTCGGACGAAAAATATAAATATTAATATTTTTCTTCTGAGCTTAAAACTAGGTAATTTTTAGTGTCTGTATAAAAATTCAAAATCTGGTACAATTTAAACTTGTAATTTGGTACAATTTTTTGAGGACCTCTGGCAACCAGAGTTGCCAGCATAGGCGATTTTTCGCCATTTGGGCTACCCAGATAGTTCTGTTTGCTAAAAAATTTATGATTTTGCGACAAAGCGAAATCTGGGCTATTTTCGGAAAAATTGCAGTAATTAGGCTAATTGTTGAACTCACTTGATTTCATAGTTCTTTATTTTGTAATTCGTATTCCTCTAAAATTTGTTAGGTCGCGTTAAAATTCGGGGAAATATCCACGTTCTGCAAAGTATCGTATCGTATAAACAATAAACACACTCAATGTTATGGCTTCGGTGGCGCCAGACGGTTGAACGGTTCCATATAAATTTGTGGTGTGGAGCTGTACTGCTGTGGCGTTGTTCAAAAAACTGTGTCAAAATGGGAAAGTACGTTAAATATACAACAAAATACCGTGATGAGTAGGAAAAACTACCTTAATTTAAAGGTATGGCATGGCATGATACTACCCAAAACAAACTTCTGAATATAAGCTCGATTTTGTTATATCTTTAGGTAGTATGTATACCTACTTATTACAAACGATTATTACATAAGTTGTAAGACGCATTTTTTTATAAATAACTATTACTTATATTAATTTGTTGTGCTCGTTATTGAATTATTTCAGAAAGTTATGAATTTCTAAAGCAATTATGTGGTTAATTTATTTGGCGATTTTTGGGCTACCTAGACATATGGAAAAGGCGATTCGGCAACGTGGAATACTGGCAACACTGCTGGCAACGTTGATTGTTTTGTGTATGCAAGGTATTTGGTTATCAGGCGACGAAATGTTCGTGCATGCACAGTAATAGATACATGATATAAATACAAGGGTATGCTCGAGCGCAGCTTTTCTCAACGACCAATGAGAAAGCGTGAACCAGATTACGTCATCAATAGGTGGCAATTTGAAAGTTACGTTTTAAAAGTCGTATTTTGCATTTGTAGTGGGTCAAGTTCATGGTGAAATGGAGGGAAATCGTACGCAATTGTAATAAATGCTATTTTTCGTGTGAATAATACGCGGTTTTATTGATTCTCGTACATTATAACTCTTTTCCGCACACACGAGAAAAACCTTATAGTTGTTCTAACTCGATTTAGTTGGACATGCAAAAATCCACACAGGAGAAAAACCGTATAAATGAGGTTAGGGTTATCGACGTGCAATGCGTGCAACCATTGTCCAACATGCCGAAGCCCTCCTGCTCCTGATATACCCGAGACCATGATAATTAAGGTACTATATTTATACGAGCAAGCTCGTCCGCCATTTTGAGTTACTGGAAGTGGCGGCAAATTCAAATTCTAGTTACTTTTCAATTAGCATACGGTAAGTCGGAAAAACAACGAGCATATAATTTAATTGTACCGCCTTTAAAGAGATTGGTTTTTAAACAAATAAAAAGAAAGCAGACAAAATCGAAACATAAAACACTGTCAAGTAACACGCACGTGGTTCAAACTAGAGAACTTTACTTAGTTCAAACAGTGACGAGTGACAGAACTCAATAGAACTGACAGATACAGTTGACAGCACAGAACAACACCTACACACTGTATATAGATTTAAATAACCACACTTGGATGAAGACTAATTATAATTAGCATCGTAATGGAATGCACCAAGATTTAAATCAGCATGCAGTGTTCGTCTGGATCGAGTAGTAGGTACTCCAACGGTTTCTAGTCTTGCTTGGTTGACAGACGACAGAACGCACGGTTACCGGTCAGCCCAGCCAACGGCGTGGCGCTAAACTCCCTGTGACACAAAATCTAGTGGGATAAGCTTGCCTGGTTAATAAAGCACTCTAATGATAATCATGCCCGAGACCTTACGAATGTGACGTCATGTGGTTCACCTGCGCAGTGGGTTACCATCTCTCGAGCATACCCTTATATTTATATCATGAATAGATACTTAAACTATAAGATTACCTTGCCTAACATTAGGTTTGCTGCTAGACCGTTCACTGTATTAGTTGATTCTTCAAAATGTTCGCTGTAAGTAAAAAGAACTGAGTTATAGGAAGTTTGTAAATAAACAAAACCAACATAACCTAATTTAATTTCACTTAACATTGTGTTTTCAGATATTGCATTTGATACATCCGGACTCTTTATTCTTATTATCACAATGGACGTGAAGCAGGAAGTGCTTGATAATAATTTGTGTAGTGCAATGGCCAGCAACTTACACAAATCTCAGATGAAAGTCGAAGAAAATGATGTAGTCTCTTATTTGAATGTACAAGAGAACATTGATGGCACTATTGACAACACAGCTTATCACGAATTGAATATTAAACAGGAGGAACTTGATGTAAAAGATGAATTGCTTGCTGCATGTGCAGCGAGTGGAGGCATTTTGCGAGAACAGTTAGTTTGCGAGGTCTGTGGATGTGAAGCAGAAGACAATAGTAATTTTGCAAAACATATGATGACACATGCCAAACAGTTTCACTTATGTTCTATTTGTAAATACAAAACAGCCGAGAAACACACTTTAGTTACACATATGAGAACACATACAGGTGAAAAACTTTATTCATGTTCCATTTTCGATTATATCGCAACAGAGAAAGATACTTTATTGACGGACATTAGGACACATACAGAAGAAAAACCTTACATATGTTCTATTTGCCAATATAAAACTGCAAAGAAAGGTAAATTGGTTGAACATTTGAGGACACATACAGGTGAAAAACCTTATTCCTGTTTCCTTTGCGAGTATAAAGCAGCAAGGAAAGAACACTTAGTTATTCATATAAGGAGACATACTGATGAAAAACCTTATTCCTGTTCCATTTGCGGTTATAAGGCAGCACAGAAAGGTACTTTAGTGAAACACATGAGGACACATACAGGTGAACTACCTTATACATGTTCCATTTGCGATTATAAAGCAGCAGAGAAAGGTACTTTAGTGAAACACATGAGGACACATACAGGTGAAAAACCTTATTCATGTTCTCTTTGCGAGTATAGAACTAAACAGAAACAGAACTTAGTTAAACATATGACGACACATACAGATGAAAAACCTTATTCTTGTTCCATTTGCGAATATAAAGCAGCAAGGAAAGAACTTTTTATTAATCATCTGAAGACACATACAGGTGAAAAACCTTATTACTGTTCAATTTGCAGTTATAAAGCAGCAGAGAAACATAGCTTGGTAATTCATATGAGGACACATACAGGTGAAAAACCTTATTTATGCTCCATTTGCGATTATAAAGCAGCAGAGAAAAGTACTTTAGTGAAGCA